>PVLA01006758.1:0-117456 GCA_004027455.1 Hydrochoerus hydrochaeris
AGGAGGAGGTTGCCTTTGAAGGCCATTGAGCAGGGCCTGTGTCCCTCTTCTCTGCTTTCAGGTTTTAGGCTCACCTCGGAAGAGTTTGTTTCCCTTATGAACAAAGCATCCATTCGTTTTGCAGATGTTTGAAGGTCTGAGTATCTGGCCTGAGCCCAGCAGACAAAGTGAGACCCATCTACCTGGCCATGTGGCGTTGGACATTTGTGGGGAGCAGAGAGCGATTGTATTGCCCTGCTTAAGGATCATTTAGCAAAAGCATGATTTTGTTTTAGATGAAAAATAGCTTTACTGTATTTTCTAATTTGATAGATAATATGCCATTGTATAAAAAATTGAAGTAAAACAAAAACTATGAAGAGGAAAACATAACTAGTTTTCAATATAATTGTTTAGGATAATATTCATTGTTAAAGTTTTGTGAAGATTCGCTGAGAAAAACACTTTTGTAAACAAACAGATGGGAATTGTATATATATATCTATATATATATCTATATATCTTTTTGTGTGAAATACACAGATAATTGAATATTATATAAAGAACATACTGTGTATGTTTTGATTAATGTATATTCTTATTCTATCCATCAGTTATTCTTACCCAAGGACACTGCTCCTCATTTACCCACAAAAATTAGTGACGCAGCGAGCCATTTTAATGGGGAACTGCGTGAAACAGCTCATGCCGTACAGCAGTGTACAGCTGAAAAGCCCTGTACAATTCCTGTTTATAATTAGAACTCATACTCACTGACCTTCAGACCTCTCTGTATCAGTGAATAGAATTTATATCTTTCATTTTAAAAATCATTCTTAAAAATATTTATTTTATTGTGATACAAACAATGTGAGATCTATCCTCTTAACTTTTAAGTATAATGTGTGATTGTTGACAGGAAGTATGAAGTACAGCACATTTTCAGAGCTTACTCATCTTGCTGGACTGAAACTTCATGCCTGCTTATCAATAACTTCTATTTTCCTCTGGTTTCAACTCCTGGTAACCACTATTCCAGTTTTTGATTTTCTGAATTTGGCTGTTTTAGCTACATCATATAATTGGAATTGTGCAGTACTATCCTTCCATAACTAGCTTAAGTCACTTAGTGTAAGATCTTTAAGGCTGACTCATGTTGTCCCATCTAGCAGGATTTCCTTCTTTTTAAAAGGCTGAGCTGGGGATGTAGTTCAGTGGCACAGTGCCCGTTTGGTGAGTATGAGGTTGTGAGTTCAATTCCTGGTACAAAACAAACAAACAAACAAACAAACAAAAAAAAAAACCCAAAAAACAAAAACACTGAGTGGTATTTTATTGTATGTGTGCACCATATTCTTTTTGTATATTCACCTGTTGGTGGACATTTAAATAGTTTCCACACTTGTCTATTGTGACTAGTAATGCAATGAACACAGGATGCTAATGTTTCTTCAAGATTCTGATTTTAATGCCCAGAAGTGGAATTACTGGATCGTATGGTAATTGTATTTTTAATTTTTTGAGCAATTTCCACAGTATTACTGGCTGTACTGTTTTGCATTCCCACCAACAGTATGTAAAAGTTCCAATTTCTTCACATACTCTCCATTACTTGTCTTTTGTTTTGAAAGCAGACAACCATCACGGTTGATTTGAGGTGATGTGTCCTTGGGACTTTGATGTGCCTTCCCTGATGACCCGTGATGCTGAACCTTTTCTCAAATGCCTTTGGCCATTCGGATATCTTTGGAGAAATCACTCTTCAAGTTCCTAGCCCACTTTAAAATTGGGTTTTGATGTTTCTTTCATGATTCACTTGTATGAGTTTTTCATATGTTTTGGAGAATAACCTGCTGTGAGGTTTGTAAATACATCATCAAATGTATATGGTTAAACTTCGTTTAGCCCCTCATCCATCGATGAATACTGTATTTACATTCTTTCCCCTTCTTGTGGTTCACAATACTTTGAGGCACATTTTTATTCATGCATTGTCCTATGTTTGATTCTTTATCTTTTCGCAATAGATACACAGTTAGAGGCAGGATATCTGTGTCAAGGAGAAGCTGACTCTGATGCTGGACTGCTCTCCAGGAAGATTGTATCAAATCACATGACCACTGCAATTGGTCTTTGAGGTCTTTATCAAGGTTGAAAGTAGCAAGTTATTGTTTGCATTTGCATTATGGATTAATAAACAGCATGTGATTAGAGGCCCACATTCTAGAATCTGAGTTTATACCTTGGTTTTATCACCTAATAGCTTCTTGACCTTGTACCAGTTATGTAACCTATGTTTCAGGTTACTCATCAGCAAGATGGTAGTGATAATAATAATCTCACAGGATTATTGTAAGAATTAAATGAATTAAAGTACATAAAGCTCTTTTAACATTTCCTAGACAATGTGCTCTCAGGATATTTTTAATTTTAATATATTTTTATGTTAGTATTTCACCTTTACTTTCTTCAATTATATATTCAAGTTCTTTGGCCTTCTCTTGTAATGTTTATCTTATATTTATTGATTTGGATAGAACTCTTGCTATTACAGATGTAAACTACTTGTCTGTGCTATAAGCAGCAAATATTTTGGGTTATTCATTTGGCATTTCTTTGTATCACATAAAGTTTTGCCACTTTAATAAAATATTCTCATCTTTTAAAACTTCTAGGTTAAGAAAATGCTTGCATCATAGAGATTATTTTTAAAATATCTGCTTATGTTGTCTTTGACGAAGTTAATGATTTTATTTCTCGCTTTTATGTTTTTGATCCATATTGATTTGAATTTGGTTACAGTCAACAAAAGTTTTATATTTTGAAGATCAGTTGGCATGCTCCAAGAACATATAAAATAATATAAGTTAGGAGTTTACTTCAGCAGGCAAATTCTCAATTTATTTTTGGGGAAATTTTTTTTCTGAGATTTCGAAGCAGGATTTTAATTTTCTTCCGTTTTCCACTCTTCATTTTCTTTTATGTTTTCCTTCGAAAACCAATTCCCCCCCCCCCCAGAAGCCAAGTTATTCCCACCGGATTCAAATTTCACATCAAGATAACTGAGTTTAAATGTTACTTTTTCTATCAGGTTAAAATATTGCCACACAAAAATGTGCACTCTGAACATTTTTCAGACATCCCTGAAATAACTGCCTATCGCGGTGAGCATCAGACGTTCCCGTGACTCGAGATACCGTCATGATTTTGAAGCCCGCTGTGCACTGCTGACAGTGACGATTTCATCCCCTACTCCACACTCCGAGTAATCTCCATTAACCGCGAGCGCAGCCGGGTCCACTGGGACCCGCCCGCCGCGAGCACAGCACAGGTTTCGCCGCGGCTCAGCCCCTGGGCGCCGCCTTCGGGGTCACAGTCAGGCCCAGCGCGGTGGGCGGGCGGCCGGGAAGCTTGGTGTGGTCCTCGCTGCGTGCTCACCATCTCCGCGGATCCGCGAGGAGGCAACCGCAACCGGCCTTGGACGGCTGCACTGCGCCTCTTCCGTTGCAGTCTTTCTCTTCCCTGCACCCCGATTGCGGCCTGCAAAGCCAGCCCTGCACTCCTGAGGTTTCTCAGACTGAAAGCTAAGAAAAAACTCACCTTTGCTCGTTGTGGTTTCCGTGGACACCATTTCTTAATGTGCACAACATGAAATGTAATGACTTTGGAATGAATCTGCTAAAAGTGATTCCAAGCCATTCTGTTATAGTTGTTTACTCTTAAAAATTAATGTCTAACCTTGTATTTTTTTCTCTAATTAAGGTATTGATTTTTTCCATTTATAAAGAGCCTATTAGCTCCCCCAAAGTCATAGAGAATTGTATATTACTATTTTATGCATAATTTATTTGAGATAATATGAATTTATTACTTATTTAGTTGGATTCTCATTTAGGTATAATTTTGATTTAACCATGGGGATCGTATCTTAAGAACTCTTACACAACACAATCCCTAGGATGAATTCATATATTTATAATAAGCAGACATGGTATTATGGTAGGTATTTTAAAAATCTAGGTAATAATGCAGGAAGGAAATTGCATTCTGGACCACAGTTTGTGTTACCTCCGCGCTTGGCCTGCTTTGTGCTCCTCGCCGAGGGAGGTGTTGCACCTGCCCGCGGCCACCAGGTGTCAGTCGGCTCCACGCGAAGCTGCCCAGGTCCCAGGCTCCCTGCCCAGGCCCAGCGCTCTGCAGCTCCCAAGTCGGTAGGCTTCCAGGATGCAGGACCATCTTCGTGCAAAACAAAAGCTCAACTAATTTGGAGTCTGTTAATGCGACACTGGCTGTGCTGATGAAGAGAGCTGTTGAAAGCCATCTAAACCGAGACCTGTTTTTCGGGGGTTTGGTTAGGGGACTGGTCCTAAAGAACAGAAAGCAAGAGGTAGCTCCCCAAAACCAGCTGGTTGCATTCGGTACAGGCAGGTGAGCAAAGGCAGAAGGTCCGCGGCACTCGGCCAGCGGAGAGGACATCGTGATCTGCGTGTGCCCTGTTGAAAGGAGGGAGTTTTGCAGGTAGAGGCCCGTGTGGTTCTCGGGCAGCTGTGGCCTGCAGAGCGGGACGTGCCCAGGATGGGCTAAGAGCGTGCACTGTGAGAGTCCTGGGTTCTGGACTGTAGGGAGCAGTTGAAGATGGATATTGATCACATGTGTGAGGCTAAAGCAAGGCCAGCCCTGAAAACACAGAGAGCCCAAAACAAGCCTCGTAAATAAGCTGTTCCAGCTCCGAGACGTTGAGGGGCCAGGCCAGCCAGGCAAACAAGCTGCTGGGCATAGGGTTGAAATTGACCCTCTCCGGGAGGTATGGAGTATATAAATAAGCGAGCTCTAGGGCTTTAGCGGTTCCTTTCCTCCCATCAGAAGGGTAAGGCTCCACCTGACCCCAGCTCTGTCTCTTCTTTATTTTCTCATCCTTGTGCGTCCTTCACCCCAGAACCTCAGGAGCCACATGGGTCACAGCACCGGATACCTATTCCTTCCCTGTCGCTGTGATGCCTAGGTCTCAGCCTTGCAGCAGGGCTCCCCGAGCGCCAGCGCTGTGCACACCCTCAGGGAGTGCCGAGGGGAGAGGTGGTGTCTGGGAGCCCCCGCTCAGGCGTGAAGGGAAAGCGCGCTCACAGGGGACCGGGCCCAGCTGGCCGAAGCTGCGCAGTATGGGCTGAGGGTGCCGCCCACCTGTGGCCTCCTGATGGGTGAGTGTGTGCATTTAACGTGGAAAGGGACGCAGGGCGGTGCAGCAAGGCCACGCTGCACATTCCGGAGAGGCCCAGCCCACGCGTGGGATAAAGTGGGTGGGGATGCCAGGGCCGCAGAGACCCAGAGACTGGGCCTAAATGTGGATTTCCAGAACACTGAGCTGTGAGATGCCTGGATATAGCTCAGGCTGGTTTGTGCATAGCTGGATTATGACCTGGAATACAGACTGACTTTCTCCCTTGCCTACCTTCTCCTCTTCCTTCCCTCCTTCCTTTCTTCCCTTTCCTTTTCTTTTTTTCTCCTTACCTTCTTCCTTCCGTACTGGGGTTTGAACCCAGAGCCTTTACACTGAGCTATCTTCCCAGCCCTTTTAAAGCTTTGTGTCTTGAGGCAGGGCCTTGTTAAGTCACTCAGTCACCCAAGTGAGACTATACTTTTGATCTTCCTGCCTCAACTTCCCAGAGTGCTGGGGTTACAGGAATGCACCACCACGCCTGGCTAAGACTTTAATGTTTTAAAAGTATTTCAGCGAATATTAACATATATTTATTTTCAGAGGAATGAACAGGTCAAATGAAAGAAGGAGAGGGTTGAGTGGTATGAGTCTGGCGGGGAAGAGCAGGCCAGGGGCAGGCGGTGGGGCCGTTTCCGGGGCTCTGCCCTCTGCAGTAGGGTTTAATGGCGTGCATGTCCTGTGTTCGCTACAGCTTTCTGAAAACCTCAATGTAAACTGAACAAAAAGCCTAAAGATGGGTTACAAAAAAGGGAAGTCCAGGGAGCAGAAGGGCTGCTGGGTAACTGCCACGGCCAGCACGCGCGGTCGTGACCAGGCTGACTTCAGTGGCGAGGGGCGCCCTGGTACTTGGTGGGCTAAGGATCAGTGTAACCGATTTATGCTGGATCGGAGGGCCCCGCCTCTCTGGTAATCGCTTCACCCAGGAACAAGTGTGGAGCATTCCCCAAATGTCTTGGGAGGCCCAGTGGGGCTGTGAGAGGCCAGTGGTGGGTTCACTCATTTATCCGACTGTGCAAAATAAAAACTCGATTTATTGGAAAGCATGAGGACCTTCCTTCCTTCCTTCCTTCCTTCCTTCCTTCCTTCCTTCCTTCCTTCCTTCCTTCCTTCCTTCCTTCCTTCCTTCCTTCTCCAGGCTGCACTGAGGCACTAGCTGAAGTCCTGGGCTGGCAGCTGGGCAGATCTGGGCTTACAGATCACAGGTGACACCGCAGGGGGGCTCTGTGTCCTCTGGAGCGAGGGCAGGGGCTCGCTCCAGCAGACTTGTGCACTGCCCTGCGCACGTGGGGGAGGATAGGGCACTGAGGGGTGTCGGAGACCCATCTCATGCCCGGCTTTGAATCCAGCTTTGATCAGACATCAGCCGTGTGGCTGGAGACCTTGGCCTCGTCCTACCCGGGTTTTGTTTGTGAAATGGATGTAGCCTGCTGCCTGGTTCCTAAGTGGTTAACATTTCCAGGGTGCCCCACCCAGGCCTCCTGGTTTGCTGAATAATAATCATACTCTTGAGTCTTCTCAACACCTGGTGAGAAAAGTGAAAGAGTATGGGGTTTGGAGAAGTTTATTTATTTTTTTTTTTTTGCAGTTGGGGGGACCTTAGAGATCATTTAGTTCAAATGTTTTTGTTCAAATATAAACTCAGTATTTTTGAAGTTTCATTATTTAAGGAAGTAATCATGTTTCTTAATTTTGGGGCTGACCCCCCCCCATCACTACTCTTGCTTCTCTACAGGAGTAGAAAGAATCCATAAACAAGTTTTCAGTTTTAGAAAATGCCTACTGTGACAAATATAGCAGAAACATTAGCAGTTAAGAATCGTATCCGTTATGTACATCGATTGTTTCTGGGATACGGGGCTTTCAGGGTGGCTTTTATGCTTGGCATGGACCTTGCTGCTGTGCAGTGTCACCATCCATGAGTGGCTCTTATTCTCACGGTTACTGCTTGGGCTAAGAAGGCTGCTGGAACCTGTGGGTGGCTTTCTAGACTGCAGGGGAGAGCACAGGAGAAAGGCTTATGTGCACGTGCGTGCACTGTGCTAGGGCTCTGCAGTCCTCTAGAAGTTCACATCATCTTCCACATCTAGCACCTCTGCCAGAACTTAATCACATGTCATAGCTGGCTGTAAGACAGAGGAGGCTGCAAAGTGCTTTCAATGATCACAATGAAGGTGTGAGATTCTCTTCCTGTGGTAAGAGGCACCTTGGACCTGGGATGGTAACCAAACATCTCTGTGCAAATAAGGTTTCATGTTTCATATCCCTCTTCTCTTCACCTTTCCTTTTCTCTTGCCTTGGTCCCAGTAGGGCAGCTTTGGATGAAGACAAACCACATGTTGTGTAGGAAAAGAGAATTTTCTCTTTCTAAAATGATGCTGTTCTGCACAGTAGGCTTCTCTTGCAAGAAATAAACCAGTTTGTTCTGGTCAAAAGGAAAAGCTCTCGGTAGCAGTGAAGGAATTTGAAGGAAGACCAGGATCTGGGAACATGTTGGAAGTATTATTCTTCTTTTAATATCAGTTTTCTCTCTCCATAGATCAATCTGACCAGTAAAGAATCAAATTGGGTTTGCATCCAGACAGTCGAAGTCACACTTACATTCTTTATTTGAAAGTTCTTCCCCGCTCCTCTGGCAGCAATAGCATCCTATGTCACCAATCACTGTTCGAGCTCAATTACCATAAAAAATTTACAGTGACTTTTGATGTATCTGAATATAATAAATATCAGCATGGACTAGAATCTTCAATTATGACTTCCAGAAATGTTTTAGCAGGTTTATCGTACTACTTGGCCTTGCAAACCAAGCACATTTCTATTGTCAAGTTCTTCTCTTCTCAAACTTTTTATTTTCACTGATTGATGTTAAATGTTCTCATTACCACATCTTGTTGATGACTACCAAACACATATTGTGTTTTTATTTTAGATCTCTCTGAATTCCAGATCCTAGTTTTCTATGACTATTCAGCATAGCCAGTTTGAATTCTCAATCTTAAGCTGCATCCATCTGTCCAATAACCTTCCCTCTTCCTCACTTCTGCTTTCAGTTACAAAGGCCCTCAGAATGTCACTTAAACCTCTTACTTCTTATAAGTATTGCTTTAAGTAATACCTTTGTAATCTCGTTTTGTGTGATCTCAGCCACCTTCTAAATCTCCTCTGTGTTCAGTCTCATTTATTCTCTGCACTGTCTCAAGAATAATCTTTTAAATACGATTATGTCACTAGCCCACTTACAACTCATCATTTCCCAGTTACCTGCAGAACAATGGCCAGATTCTTTGCTGGTCCTAAAAGGCAATTTTCTTTTTTAAAAAATCTGATTTCTTTCCTAGATATTCAGTCTTGTCTTCAGCTCTTCCTCTGTGTGTCTTGAGTTCATGCATTTATTTAAGGTTCCCCAAATGCAACTGCAGAGCCCGCATTCCTGTGGTGCTGTCTCCCCATACTCGGTGGCCTCTGTCACCTGATCTGCTACAGTCACTGCTTCTCCTGAAGCCTCTCCTAGCTGCGTGCTTCCAATCTCTTCATGGTTTCCTTTACTTTCCCCTCGGGTTGTTTTCTCTCTTTGTTGCACTGCACAGCATGGCTGTTTGGGAAGCCAGAGCAGACTCACTCCCACGGCAGACTTGTCTTGTTTGCCATTCTGTCAAGGGATTCAGCCAGGTTGACCTCATGAAAAACCACATTTCATGCCCCCTGTGCAGTATTTCCTTGGGTTCCAGCCTTTTGACAAAGATCTGTGTACAGAATGGTGTGTGCAGCTCTGGGACACAACTTTTAAAGTAAAGGCTGTGCTTTACATTATTTCCTTTTGCATTTCCTTGACCAGTGTGGGTGTGTTGAGCTGTTTTGGGTCTAAAGACATTGGCAATGCCTTGGAACAGCAGGAGAGCAAGGAGGAAGTGGCCTTAGTCTGACGCTGTCCTTGTCTGCTCTCAGTGAGATTGTCATAGGCTAAAGATGAGCTTCACTGTAGAAGCCCCTGCTATTCAGGTGACACAAATATCAGGGCCCAGGAGGCCCTGAAGCCCAGCAAACAATCCCACTCTACTGTAAGACTACATAAAGACTTCAGGGACTTTATTCTTTATATACTTGATACCTAGCACAGAGCCTAAAACAATACATGATGAAAAATGTTGGGTAGGGGGATGGACAAAACTGTAAATGAGTACAAGTTCCGATTCAAGTGTGCAAAAAGCATGCACTATCCTGTGTTTCCCTATAATTAACACAAGCTTGCTCAAGTCTGTGTTTGGTTGATAAAGTCCAACTCATTATTGCCAATTTTAAGTAATTGGCACTTTTAGTTAAACTTTAAGTCACTTTTTGGTAACAATCTATTTAATTGTGATTATAGAGTCAGTAATGATACTGATTATGCTTCTGTAATTCTGGCCATCCTGGGAGGTGGTGACAGAGGTGGCCTCAGGCTTCTTTCTGGAATTAGTAGCCAACTGGCTGCCTGTGGGACCCTTCAGTTCTCTGTGGCCTCCACTCAGGAGTGCCTTGTTCTGCCTGGGTGTGGGCATTCACCTCTGCCCCTGCTGCTAAATTCACACCTCCTCCTGGCCTCTGGTTCTTACCCTACTGCAAGGCCTTGTTTAGGGTGGGTTTGACTCAAGTTTGCCTTTCTTATAGCTTGTGAGGGGCACTGAGGGGCTACACCTGCACCACTCTGGGTGCTGGGCCTGGGCGAGGAGCCCTCAGGCTTATCTACCTAACCCTGCACCCATTTGGCCCCTGTGTGGCAGGGCTGCAGCTGGATGGAGGACTGAGGTCTAGCTGCTGTGTAGACTGGTTATTTTTTAGTATTGGGGCCAGAACCCAGGGGCAACTTCCCACTAAGCTATGTCCCCCAGCTCTCGATATGGTCCTGCTAAGTTGGCCGGGATGGTCTTGAACTTGCGATCCTCTGCCTCAATTCCTGAGTAGCTGGGGTCACAGGCATGTGCTGCCATGCCTGGCTCAGGTCATTGGCTTCCTAGCCAGGCAAGGTTTTCTGTCCTGCGACATCTCTCTTTGGATGTGCCCAGCATGGATCCTAACAGAAAGGCCCATGGAGAAGGACTCAGAGGATACCTCCTGCTCCGTCAGTATAGCCAGGCTGTCTCCTTCCCTCCATTACCTTCCCCTCACCACTGAGCCCAAGGAGACAGCGTGACAGAATTCTTCAAGCAGCTCTGGGTATGCAGACTCCGACAGTCAGTCGCCTGGGGTGCTTCCTCTCCTTGGAGTGGGGAGTGGCTGCTCCGCGGTGATGCTGCTCCCTGGGCTGAAGTTCATGGCTTGGGCCTGGAACTTCATCCTCCAAGGGTGACTCCTGTGGGTCATGCACAGCAAAGACTTTCTGGTTCACATAGGCTTTCTCTGTGAATGTCGCCCCTGTTGGTTTTTAACCAACCAAATCTGAGACAAATCGAAATGATAAATGAGTTCAGAATCTCAGTGAACTTTATTCTGGGCTTGCATTTCCTAAGACCTGTGGTGTTGCTGAGGAAACCTGTTAGTGATGGACATTCCCCTACCCCGCCATAGGGGTGTAAACAGATTCATTCATAGAAAAAGGTCTGTTTCTGTATGGAGAATGGCTTGAAGTTTTGTCTGTGAAGTATCTATCTGTATATATATTTACATATATATGTAATTTACACTTATCTGTGTAAAAACTGTGTCAGCCTTTCTGTCTTCCTCAGTAACCTGAATATGTAGGAAAAGCAAAAGAACAGAAATGAATCCATGAATTCATCAACTTATTTTTATCCTGGGCACACAGGAAAACATATAATACAGTACATGCTTAAATTAAAAAAAGTTATTACAATAAAAGTCCAATTGCCAGGAATCCCCCTCAAAATAGTCCCTGTAACTTTCAACACACGCCACCATTCTTGCCCCTTTCTGAACAGCGCTGGAAGTCTTGGAGGATTCCAAGTTCTAGGCAGGACAGAGCAATTTAGTGACATAGCAAGACCTTATCTCAGAAAAGGTACAAAAATAAATAAAAAGGCGTGGTGCTATAGCTCATTGAGAAGCCCCTGTGTTCAATCCCTAGTACCACACATACATATAGTTCACAATCTCATATTTTTTTTTGTCTTTTTGAGACAGGGTCTCACTATGCAGGTCAGGCTGGACTTGCACTCACTTTGTAGCCCAGGCTGGCTTTGAACTTTGCAGTGATCCTCCTGCTTCAGCCTCCTGAATGCTGGGATTACATGCATGTGCCACTAGACCTGGCTACAATCTCATATAAATTTTATAAAATACTTTTTAGTTACTGTTTTGTCAAAGCTAATATTGCCATGAAAATGCTGAGAAGTGTCTTCTAGGTGCATGCAAGGTGTGGAGTGTCTTCTAGGTGCATGCAAGGTGTGGAGTGCCATCTCACTGCATGCAGACCTGCACCTCCATAATGGTGGCTTTTCACATACTTACTTGTCACTGTCTTCCTCAGGGAGGTGTCTGTTCAGATCCATTGCCTGAGGTAGAATTTACTTTCCCTGAGAGCTACATCTTCCTGACTGTGGGTCTGTTATCCTCAGTGTGGCTTCTCCCTAACCCTGGGAGATCAGACTACAGTCCTCTTTATCGCTGCTGTGGCTCATCTCTGGATCTCCTGTGTTACCTTTTCCTAAGAGTTCACACAACAAACGACTGAATCCTGGGTGTGGCCTCTGCCTCTTTGTAATTTTATAAAGTGCTAAGGTTTGGGAGTATTTGTTTGTGTAAGTTTACAAATTGGCGTAAGTTAAGATATCAGTGTTTACCATATTAGAAATTAAATCTGTCACGATTTTGGCATATTTATTACTTCAATTATAAATAAGTTAGTCAATAAGATGTTAGCATATAGAATACATCTTGAGTGAAAATAACTATAGAAGAGATGAGTAACATTGTTTTACATTTTTTTTGCGTCTTCCTTAATGTCTGGCTAATGGAAGACAGCTGGGTTTCTGCGTACAGTCCTCTGCAGTGTCCTCCGTGGTGTGCTTTTTTGGAGGTGAGATATACATAGAACATCTAGCCTCACACAGATGTGTAGTTGGGAAAGAGTATTTTAAAATCTTTTTCATATAGTTGTGAGTACAGTTTTGACCTGTAGTCAAACTTGTCATTGCAGACTCTAGGAAGTTAGCTGAAATGTAGAATCTGACCCAGTACCAAGGTACCTTCGATGCGCTCTGCTACATTAGAATCGACAGATATGTTTTCACTTTTAGCTGTTTGTGATTTTGCAGCACTTACATTTGAAAATACTGGTTGTCTGAGTTATTCAGATCCATCGATCCTCTTCTTTATACAGTATCAAAAATTCACACTTGTTAATATCACCAGCAATCGCATTAGGAAGTCATGTTTTGGAAAGCTGCCAACCCCACAGTGGTAAATGTCGGTCTCCAAAATCTGAAATTCTCCCAACAGGCTAAATTTTGTCACTGGCACCACATTGTCTAATCTTGGCTCTCAGCTGAATGGCACCAAGAGACACCTAGGGTGTCTGTAAAGCCTGCTTCTGGGCGTGTCTGTGAGGGTGATTTCAGAGATGATTGTTATGTGCATCTGTGAGCTGAGCAGGGAAGAAATGGTACTGAGCAGAGGTGACAACATCCAGGAGGTTGGGGGTCCAATGGAAAAAGGAGGAAGAAAGGGAAGCAGTACATATATGGCTGGGTTATCTGGGTGGTGTCGCACCCGCCTTCCCTCCTTTCCGAGACTTCCCATCTCTTGGGCTCATCTGCTACTGGGTTCCCAGCCCTCCAGCTTGCAGATGGCCACTGTAGGAGTGTCCAGCCCTGGACCGTGTGACCCAGTCTGATAACTCTGTTAATTCTCTTCCCCTGGAGAATACTTATTGGTACTGTCACATACACTCAGTTGTTTTTCTTGAAGTGACAAACTAATTTTGTTCATTGTCTAGAAAATGTTTTCCAAAGATCAATCTGAATAGCAACAGCTTGTTTGTAGGTTATCTTTTTGGGGAGTAAAAATGATTTCCCATGAAAAATTGTGGGTAATTCAGCTCACAACTCGGTCACACAAGAGCTTTTCCCAAGCCATTGTTCTTTTGTGCACAAAGTGCTTTATGTATTCTTTCCATTTCATCACACAGAAGATCATGGACTTCTGAGTCCAGAGTTAATGAAATTACAGTTTACTACTGATCCATCCAGAGCATCCTGAAGTGCAATTGGCTGTATCCGCCAGCCTCAGCCTGGGTGTGGGAAATGAAGAGCTTGGTGTTAGTTGCAGTTCGGGGCCACGGCTCAGGTTCCTGCTATAGCTTAGCAGTTCTGCCCACCATCTGTGCAAACATTAACCCAGTGGGAAAGGAAAGTTGCACCTTAGCATAATTGTGAAAATAGTTTACCTTGTGGGCTCCCTGGAAGCATCTCAAGGACCTTTAGAGTAGACAAGCAAACACTCTGGTAGTGAGTCCCTGGAGTTGGCATGGGCTGCCAGGCCCCCTTCCTCCTTTGGCCCCGGGACCCATGCATCATTTCTGGAAAGGGCTGCTGTGTCCAAGTGCAGTCACACTCTGGAGGGTGCTGTTTTCTCATACCACATGCAGCAGGCAGTATCTGCAGCCCATTGTAGCAGTAGGAGGTTCTCGGAAGCTCTGGGATGGAGGAGGATATACCCTTAGGAGAGGGCAGGAGGACATCACAGCACTACCTCAGGATGCTATTATGGGCTTCTTCCGCAGCCATCCTAGGATTTCTTTCATTTGAGGGGCCCTGGATTTGTAAACTGAGTAATGGCCACTAATGGATGAAGAACCATGATTTCCTCGTGTGATCATAAAAGCCAGTTTTCAGGTTTAGAGATGCCCTCATTGTTTTATGGGTGTTATTAGACTATTTATTTTATTTATAAGGATTCGAGGTTTTGAGGTTACTATTTCCACTACAAAATAGGGGAAAACATCAGAAAGGATTGTCAACATCCTAAAATGCTAGAACAGGTTTTCTCTCTAGGCTGGAGTTGAAGATAGAAGCTTCCTGCCTTTGTCAGCTGAGATTCCTGACATCAGAGAGGATCATGGAATCCACCAAGGGGAGGGAAGTTCTGTTGCACCACTTTATCATCAGAGGCAGGGAAAGTGTGAGTCCTAAGTAGCCAAAATTAGGTATGTACTGAAACTTTTTGACCACAGCAGCATTTGACAATACTTACTCTTTCTTTAGTTTTTTTAGGTTGTTTCCCTAAAACATCACTAAAGGACTTTTCTTTTTTCTTAACTCTCCTCCAGGGCTTGTAAAATATTCTAGTATTTGCTTAGAAAATGTTACAATGAAAACATGTGAAGAAATATTAATCCTTAAGTTATTGCTAGAGAAGACAAGAATGTGTTTTATCTCATTAGCTTTATATAAGTGAATTGTTTAAATAATCTGTAGAAAGGATAGACCTTTCTAAATGTGTCACTTTGACCAAATGGTGAGATGGAGATCTCCTAAGTATAGTTTAAACCATGAAAGAATGTGGAATGTGAACATTAATTCACATAGAGTTTATGGTCAGAGATTTATTTTTTACTGTTTCCTAAACTCTAAGATAGAGGTTGCCAAATAGCTTGTTTATAAAGGGCCAGATAGTAAATATTTAAAGCTTTGCATGGCAGCTGGTCTTCATGTCACCTATTTAACTCAGCTGTTATAGTATAACAACAGCTACAGACAGTATGCAAATAAATGGAACTGGCTGTGTTTTAATAAAACTTTATTTAAAAAGCAAGCAGCTGACCATAATTTGCTGATCCCTGCTCCAAGCTGAGACTTTAGGTTTAGCATCTACCCACTTCTGTCCTAGTATTTAATAAACCTATGTGAATAATACACTCATGTCTTTTGTTACTATCTTCTGTATCTCTTTTTTTTTTTTGGTATTGGGAATCAAACTCAGGACCTTGTGCTTGCCAGGCAGGCGCTATGCCACTGAGCTACATACCCAGCCTTCTTTTATTTATATTTAACACTTCTAATACTTGATTATTTATATGTAATATTTCTAATAGTTCATCCCTGAAACTTCTCTTAGTGGTATTATTATTTCTTATACATATATTTTTTTCAGGTTGAATCTGGTAGTCCCTTTTGCATATTTTCTGCCTTGATGTACTAGCTCTTTTAATAGGGGATATTTTAGGGTCAGAGTGAAGATTTGTGTAAAGCCACATGCAAGCTGATTCAAAATAGAGTATTAGACGGGTTAACAAATGAACTTCAGAACTACATGTAGCTGGTCTGATTATCCATGAGTTACTGGTTTCTAGGAGGTTTCTAAACCTCCTAGGTTTACTAGTGGGAAAGTATTGCTTACTTGGGACCCAGTGGGGCCTATTGGGACATTCAGGTTACTCACAAAGAATGATCCTGAAGACACTCAGAAAAATGGAAGTAGGTGCTGTGGACGGGAAGGTGGAATTTCCCTGAGATTATAGGGAAGTTTGGAGAGCCAAGCCAACCCTGTATCAGTGGTGAGGACAGAGGAGGTAGGAAAGGTGTCAGAGTCTGTCAGGATAAGCTTATTAGTATGTCTCATTTCAAATTCAAAATGAAATGCAGCTTAGGTAAATGAAGTTTTCAGTAAAGCACTAAGCTAATTCCTAGGTAAAATTTGACTAATTTAACATAGTTTAAAAGATAAAGTGCACTGTAGGTGTGGTAATCTATTGAATTATTTGAAAGGTGATAATGAGAGCTAACATTTTTGATACTGAATTGTAATATGATTTTTGCTAACTTCAGTTCCCGTTTCCATACATAAAATAATAAAGTTTGGCATGACTTGGAGAGCTTATTTAATTTTAAAAGAAAACAACTTAATATTTTTTTTTTCTGTTTTCCATTCCCACTAGAACAGCTTTCCCTACTCTTGGCCCATCTTTAATGTGCATAATGCATGGCATGGTATAAAGAACTGTCGAGAGCAATTAGATCAAACTAAAAATATCCAGCAGAAACATCCATCATATGGTTTGCAAAGTTTGTGGCTTCATCCAAAGTAAGTGTAAAACTAAAACAGAAGTCTTTGGACTTTCACTGTTGATTCCCTACCATATGACTACACAGATTTCTAAAACCTCTTGTTTGATTGGAATTCTATCTTTTATGCATGTTGAATTAATTTTCTTGGCATTTTGCTGATTGTTCTACTACCTTTTTATTTGAAATGGAAACCCAGAAAATGTCATTTGTTTTTCTTTTTAAAATAAATTTAGGCATTTTTTCCATTTGGTGATCAATCACTGTCGCTGTTGTTTTCCGTGAAGTGCTCTGGTTTCCTGGGATTACCCTGGAGATATTTCCAGGCGCATGGCCTGGTTGCTGTGTATTCATGTGTCGGGATTCCAGCGTAGATGAGCAAAATCCCAGACGGTGCTTTGGCTATTAGACCATAGTGGTTAGATTTATTTTTTTTCAAAGCTTATAGATTCATTTGTTTGTTCTCCATTTGTTGAATGCTTACTAAAGGGAAATTATTGTGTTGAGATAAGGATGAGAAGAACCTGAAGTGACATATATGACAGAATCCTTATTTTCCAAGAGTCATAGAGTTTTAGAAGTTCAGTGTATGACCTGGATTACTTGTGTGAATTTTAAAAAACACCACTATTTTGACTTGTTTTTCTTTCCCACTTTAATAGTTTTCATACCCACTGCTGCTTTTCTGTCCTACACAAAATGCATGATGTGGGAAGAAGAAAATGTTCAACTAGAAACCCAGTTTGTACCTTTCATGTAATGTGATATTCATGCTCAGAAATTTAAATGGCATGCGTAATGTCACATGAGGTCCATTTGTTGAACCTAAGAACACACATTCTAATAGAATACTTTTCAGTGTATCAGAAAGACAATCACTTATGGGACTTTGAGAATTAGATTAAGGAAAAATTTGAACTTCATGTTTCTTCCCAAAGGCATTTTAGATTGCATAGAGAGGTAAAAAGTATTAACTCTGCACTTAGTCTATCGCTTATACCTCAATGCCTCTTAGATACTCGAAGTAGCAATTGGGCACCTGAAAACTATTTCCAAAATGCCTCAGTAAAATATTTCATTTGCATGTGTTAAAGATAATCACACTGATTCAAGTCTCTATCTCTCTGAAATTATGTAGATCCAGAATTGTTTTACTGGTAATTCAGGCTGATTTGAAATTACTGAATGTTTGTTACGTGCCAAGTACTTTCTGTACATTTTCTTTCAATCATTGCAAGAGTCAGGCATTGTTACTCCTTTTTAAAAAAAAGATTAGACTATTCTGCCTAGAACGGTTAAGTGGGTTACAAGGCTAAGTAACTGGCTTAGTATCACCCACTAATAAATGTCAGAGCTATAGTCAGTGTTAGGTCTTTCTAAGGAGAAAGCTTACACATTTTCTACCCAACCATCAATTTGTTCCTTATTTTATTTCAGAAAGAATTTGAGGCAGTTTAATAGATTCAGAAAAAAAAGAGTTAGTTGGGGAGAATGATAAATGATAGAGGAGTCCTTGGAAACTTTAGTTAGTAGGTTCTGAATATTTTAGAGGACTCTCCATTCCCCTAGTGGTTCCATGTTATGCAACATGCTGTCAAGTTCAGCTGGACCTCAGTTTTTTCCAGGTGGATAGGAAAGAATGTTAATTTCCCTTGTTCCTTGTGGCAGTTTCTTTTGTCTCCTAGTGGCATTCAGACTGATAATCTGTATGGTCTGATTTATTTTTGTATTCTTTGCAATCTTGCTCTTGAGAATACTCAAAACATAAAAACACGCAGACAGCTGATCTGAAGTAGGAAGGACCAAGATAAAGGACCAACTAAATAAAGACAGGATTTCTTTAAAGCCTGTGACATTATTAAAAAGTGTACTCACCTCCACAACCATGTGGGAATGACAAGGTGGTTCCTTGATCAAGCATAACCCTAGGAGAACATGAAGGCTTAATCCAGCTTTGTAACAGACTTTCCCTATTGCCTCTCAGTATTGTCAACAGTGGACTCTTACTGTGAAGGATAATGATAGATCTAATCTGTTTTGGTGACTCAGTTTCCTTATCTGTAAATGAACAATTGTATTAGGGGTGACTCAGCTCAGAAAAATGTTGTGTGGAGTTTGAAAACACAAAGTAATTAGGAATATAAAGTGATAAAATCTATCTAAGCATCTTTAGATAGATATGTCAAGGTTAAATTATAATATGCCTGTATAGTCCCTTGTTCAAGCTGTATGTATATATGTACGTGTGTGCGTGTGCATGTGCGTGTGTGTGTGTGTGTATAGCTTTCATATATATATGAAAGTGGGCAGAGGTTTGGGCAATAAAAACAATGAAAAAAGTGAATCAGTGGGATTTGATTGTTGTGATCAGGTAAAACTTGGTCTTGTTCTAAGTCATGTTAAGATAACTATTGATTATCAAAAAGGAAAGGGCCGTCCCTATGCACCAAAGGAATTATCACCTACAAAGCAAGGATGTAGGAGAAGGTGTTAGTAGGTGGTGCAGAGCTCCCATTTCAGTGTGGCCCATCTCAGGGTATCACACACCACATGGCTTAGTATTTTTAAGAGGTGAGGGTAAGAACACCAGAATGCAGAGGTACCTAATTAATGAATGCTAATAATTTTATAATTGTTATACTTGAAAAATGAAAACTGTCTTTTGTTTGTCGCATATATTTATAGCCAGCAACATCTTAGATGTGCGAAACTAGCTGCAGAGGTAGAGAGAATGAAAATGAAAACGTGACTGTTTTATTTATATGCACTTTTTGTAGGAGAAAGTGCAGAGGCAGATAATCCTTGCTCGAGTCAGTAATTACAGAAACTGCCTGGCTTTTCAGTCCTTTGCCCCACGCCACCTCTCTTCCTGGGCCAGCTGAGTTAGCACCATAGTGTTGCTTTTCTGTGAAGCAAAAGACCTGTGTGGTTTTCCCTCCCTGTGTCCTTAATCTTCAGGGCTGGGTGGCAGACAGTGGCCTCATAGTAACCCTGGGTCCTGAGATTCTTCCCAGCACCTTTGTGGGCCTCTCTAGGGCAGTGGGCTCACCTTGTTCCTCAAGGTGGGTGGGGTGGGGGTGGCAGTCAGAGCTGGGGCTACCAGGTATCTAAAGATATCTGAGGCCCAGTTCACAGGAAGCATTTCTGGGCTTCTCCCTTGTTTTTTGATTTCCTTGATGGCTGAGTTAGGCTTAAGTCCTTTATTCCACCTCACTTGCTTTCCCATTTTCTAAAAAGGAATTTTTACAACCTTGTACTTGAAAAGTACTTTGGCCAAATGGAGCCAGAGGTGTTGCTGAGTCACAAAACCCGAAGAAGTCTCCCTTGTTCTCCCCCACACATCTGAGCTGGCATGGTGCCTGGGACACAGGCATGTCCCAAGGGAACTCTCGGCCTCCCCGGGGCTAAGTGTAGGAGTGTGGCCAGATGGAGGCCAGTGTTTTCTTGAGCCCAGGTCTGTTGGGATGTCCTGTTGTTTTTCTCCTGGAAAGGGTCCCCTGCATCTCTCATTGTACTGTGATGCTTTTTTCTGTTCCTGGCCACATGGGCAGGAGCCTGCCTGTGGTATGCACCCTGCTTGTCTCTACTTAACTTATTTTTGAGAAACAAGCAGAGAGAACCAAGTCCCTTATGGGATTAGAATCTGGGCTGCTTTGTTATTCTTCAGCAGCCTATTCATAGAAGATGATGATAGTTTTCTGGGATAGTTATTTTCCCCTTATTGGGACAAATGAGTTTATTTTCCTGGTAACATAACATGAGAAAGATGAAGATGTAGGAGAGGATGAATAGACCAAATAAGAAAGGAATCAGAACTGTGTTAAGTGAAGTTTTCAGTCCTCATGACAGTGCGGATGTGAAGAAAGGTGTTTCATTGGGTTCACACACAGAGGTTCCTGTTTGGATGAATACAGCGGCCAGCCACAGGGCCCTTGCCACCACTGGGTCCTGTGGCTACAGCAACAGAGTGACAACAAAGTCTATAATTAGGAGAGCAATCAGACCTGGAGGATTAGACCTTCCATTTTAGAAAAGAAGGAACCGGCTTTATTTACCATGAGCTCAGCTTGCAGATGATCATTTTGCTGTGGTTTTGAGAGGAGACCACCTTGGAAGAAAGGCATGTAAATCTCATTTCACTGCTAGTTAAACAAATCAGTGAAAGTTTCAGGGTTGAAACCTCGGCAGAGAGAAGCCCTGCAGGAATTAGATGAGATGGCGACATACAGAGATATGAGTCCTGGCTTGCTTTTTGGAGTTAAAGAACATTCATTGCAAAACTGGTTTTCTTGTTATTGTGTCAGAAAGAGGGATTTTGAACAGAGGGATCTGACAGGGGAGACAAAGGCCTGGTTAAGCAATCCGTGCACACACACAGGTGTTCTAGTTTCCCTGAAGCACTTCCACATACCGGAGGAGCCGTGGGGCCCAAGGTGCGCTCTCCGTTGGCTGAGTTCTCTGCCTGTAAACATTTTCACTGATAACACACTTCATGTAGATATTTTATGACACGAGATATAAGCATTTGTTCCATTCAGAAGATGGCTAGTTTCCCATTTCATCAAACAGGCGTCAAACATGCATCGTGATACTCCGTACTCCTGAAGCAGGTTTATGGGATTGCTGAGTTTGTCACTGGCAGCCAAGACTGTGTGGCTTAACTGTGAGGCTGTGCAGCCAGGGGTGACCCTTTCAGTGTTACCCCTGTTCTGCTCAGCAACCTGTCACCTGGAGTGCTCCCAGGCACTGTGGGCCTGCCTGTAGTCCAAGGCACAGTTTTAACTAGCATTCTTATTTGGTGCAAAAAAATAAACTTACTCCAATTAGATCAAGTAGTGAAAAGGTTTGCCAAGACAGTGCAATGACTTCGCTAGGAAAAAATAATGTGACCCACCTCAAAGGAACCACAAATTGCCTTTCAGTTACTCTGGTTTCTTGTCTCTCTACTCAGGATGTGGGATCTCTTTCATTTTCTGGTGTCTCAGGAGTGTGCACATGGCCATGTCATCTTCCAGTTGAGTGCCTGCAACCAAATAATTATTTACATTATATCAAAGAGAAACAAAGGGGAGCAAGAAGGAGGAGGGAGGAAGGTGAGAGGAAAGAGAAAGAATCTGCTGGATTGCTGGCCAGATAATGTGTTATTTCCTGTAACTGGGTTAGGCTAGGCTATTTAGATTAGACTAGTTAGGCTAAAACAGATAGACTTACAAATCTTAGAGCAAGTTTTATTTTTTCTAACACATATGCAAATGTGATTTGTCAGAGGGACACGGGTTTTACAGGGCAGGGCCTTTTTGAATACTGATGGTCACCGTGGCCTATGGGAAAGAAATCTGAGTGCTTTTGGTTTGCAGATAAATGCTTGGACTGAAGGCCAATACCACTTCCTGCTCACAACACATCAATCAAAAGTAATTTCATGCTTCTCTCCCCCTGGCCCCATGTTTAGTAAGGGCCAGATGTAACATTTGATAAATGCTGTTAATTGCTAGCACGTCTCAGGGCTGTCCCATCTGGGGGACCAGCACTGCTGCTGGGTTGTCTGAGCAGCCCACCAGGGTCATAAGTCAGCCTCAGTGATAAAATTAGAGAGCCAAAGTTCAACGGAGGAAGACACTTGATCTGTACAGAGGAAAAGGCGGGAGAAAGAAGGTAGGTGGCTACCCTGACATGAAAGAAACAGGGCAGGGGGCTCCAAAAGCTGGAGGCCCAGTGGGCCCTCTGTTCTCAGCTGTTTTTATGGGAGTGAGTGACCCTTCCTCCACTGGACCGGGCTCCAACCTCTGCCTAACATTGTTTCTTCCGGTGATCTGTGTGCAGCCTCTTACTGTCCCTTTACTTGTCCTTGACCTGCCTTGTATGTCCTTCTCTGTTGGGTGGGAAGGTAGCTGGCATTAGTAAAGGGGGCGTGTAGGTATCTATTGTACTGTATAATGACCTAGAGTGACTAGTACAGTGACTCTAGAATGCACACACATGTGTACAAGTATATATGTTAGTGCACAGGTGAGTACACAATGCCTTGAAGTTAGTCCCCACCTTCCCTCATTCCCCCTGAAGTGGGGGTGGCTTATCATTGGTGTGCCTGGCTCCCTGTGCCCACCTGTCAGCTCTTTTTCTCATCTCTTGGTGCAGGTCTCAAAACCATTTGGTGCTTTGCTTTATTTTTTTCTTTTCTTTTTCTACCCCTGTCTTTGACTTGCTTCCCAGAAGAATCTCCCTGGTAAAGTTGGTGTTTAACTCCTTCAAGGCAGGATTGGCTGGAAGACCTAAGGAGACTCCTGCTTTGTTTTCTTATCTACAGACCCCTGTCCCTACAAGACGAGGGTCTTTGCCTCATGAGGCTATTTCTTGGCCTTAACATAGGCATGAAAGTACTTAGCATTCTCCCATTAGTGTTCTTTAATCTGTGAAATTGCCTTGGTAAAAACAGCATGTGTAAGGTTATTTCTGACTTTAATAGGTATATTAAAGTGAAATAATGATAATAAAGAAAATTATTATGATTTCTTTATAGGCTGACCTATTCAGGTAGATTATCTTTAATTGTAAAAATCAGTTGCAGTTGTTAAATTAGCAACTTGTTGGTAATACTGACTTCAAATCCCATGTTTGTGGTATTCACATGGACATTAAACAGTAATTTAAAAGTAAATGACTCTGAAACCTTCCCTACTAATTTCATAAGTATCTTACCTTAGAGGTTTACTGAAACATAATGGAAAAAGTGTCAGGGCTTTAAAAACCCTAGAAAGGCTGCTGGTCATTCAGATGCTTGTGCGACAGAAATAGAGATCTGCTTCATCTTGGTAGTTTTTGGATAATCTGTCTGTCTGAACCCATGTTTGGAAGAGTTGTTTGAGATCAGGAAAGAACACACATATTTGCAGACACATGCGATAGGCTTCATCTGCGCCTATGAGTGGGAACATTTTCATCATTTTTCTGTCCCATCAGCTGGGTGTCACAGAAGTGCTGTCCATGCCAGGCCTTGCGGCTAGCCCCTTCTAGAGTCCCTCTGCACAGCTTCCATGTGGGGAGGACGAGAAAAGCCTTTTACCACCAAATTCTGTTTTGCAAAAGAACTGTGGGGACTTCGCTGGTTTTGTGTTCAGATTCCTTCTTTCCCTACTTTTGTCCTTATTTTTTTGATTTTTTATTCCCATTTTATTGGAACATACCTTCTAGTAGTTACCTGAAAAGACAATTAAATTTGTTCTGATACTTTACAGAACTCTCATTTTACTCTCGAAAATATTCATTGATTTGCCCAGTTTTAGAATTCTAGGTGAGAACATCATTTCCTCAGAACTGAGAGAGAGAAAGCATTTCCCCACTGCTTAGTTTTGCCACTGAGAAGATGCCAGCTTTGATTTACAAGCACTTTCATGTAATTTTTCTTTCTGTAAACTTTTCTTCTGTCACATCTTATTTTTGTGAACACATTTTAGTCCATGATAGGTGTCTGTTTTGTTGGTATCCCTCTCTTTTGTGGTAACATCACTTTCTTGTTTCACATGTTTAGTGTCTTCTTTGTGGCATTCATTACCTAAAATTGTCCATGTGTTTGTTATTTACAGTAGGTATTGTCTTCACATGACAATAATTCAAGCAAGAAGAGAATTCAGTGGAAAGCAAGTGTCCCTTCCTCCCATGACATCTGCCATCTTATTTCCCTTCTCAGTGTACTTCGGAAGAACCCTCATCACCTGCTGGGAGATACATTGGTCTGGCTGCCTGCTGTGCATCTGCTTCGCGAAGAAGCCAGAGGGTCCCAGGGTTAGGGGGTCAATTGTTGGGTGAACCCATCTTTGTATTACGCTGTTCACGCACACTCTCAGCTAACCAACCTCAAAAGCCTCTTCTGCTGCTTGAGGGTGGGCTTTGCTCTTTAGGATGGAGAAGAAGTAGTCCATGGCTGGAAACCTGGAGGTCCAGTTGTTCCTTAGTTCATCTGCCACCTTACTTTAGAAGATTCCTCCCACTCGAAGTCTGTCTGAGATGTTGTAGGGTTCTGCTGCTAATTTTTGAGTGTTTGTTGGTATTACTTTTAGGTGTTTAGGGCTCCAGTAGAATACAGAGAAAAACCTCTCAGAATCTCTCATTCAAGTCAAAGCTGACTCTGTTTAGTGATTTTTTTTCAGTCTCAGATACTCTGTGTGTGGAAGGAGTCCAAGAGGTGCTATGTCCCTGGGCCCTTTGTGGGTCTTTGCAGTCCCGCTGGAGGGCTTTTCTCTTCTACAAATTCCATCCCCTCCTGACCTCTGCTCTGTGCCCCACCCTCAGAGCCTCTTTCTACTGACGTCAGCCTGGGAAGTTGTTCTCTTGGGCAATACGTTTGTGTTTTCTTCACATCTGTCTTCTTCAGTGTTGACCTAATCTATGGGAACACCATGAGATTCCTTCAATTATCTCTCTCTTCACTGGACTTCCATGACCACACTGGCCAGAAGCTGGTCCTCACTTTTGCCAACGAGGTGAGACATCAGGCTGTGTACCACAAAACTCCAGGCGACGAAATCCAGTCTCATGCTCAGCCAGTGGTAGTATGGTATTGACCCGTGAGCTTCTGTTTCTCAGAAGAACATTGTTTGGGAGTCGGGCCTTCTAGTCTATATCTTGTCAATCTTTCTAAGATGTTATCTTGATGATCCTTATTTGCCTTAAGGAAAGGGGAAGGGTGAAATGAGACTTTATATATACAGAAAATATATTAAAAAGTCTTCATCTGGAGAACTCTGTGGTCATCCCATTTATGCCACTGTGGATAAATATTGCTTATTGATAAATAGTTTGATGATCCACTAACAAGTCTTATGTGGGTACATCTGTGCCTTCTTTTCTTTATATTTTGCTTCAATTCAAGGTCTGATCACTTTTCTTTCTTGACCCATGTTGTGCTCCAGGAGGTCAATCCCTGTAGATCCTACCACTTGGGTTCCCTTGAAGTTGGCTTCCACCCTCCAGTTAGATCTGACCACCAGGACGTCTGTGGCAGGATGAGAGGAGAGCAAGGTCAGTGTTTTACTTCCATTTCCTCCCACTAAGTCTCTTACAGTAATGGATCTTGTGTTATGACTCCTGCCTCACAGAGGATTTGCTGAGCTCTGGGCATACTATCTCCTCTCCATCTTCCTGGGGGTAGTGTGTAATGTCTTCATATTAGCACACTATCTGGCTTCCTCTCCATTTTTTTTTTTATTCCCTTAACAAGTTCAAAATTTCTGTAAGTTTTTGTTTCTTTAAATTCTCCTCATTTGACTGATTTGGAGTGAATCTGTTTCCAACCAGGTTCTGGAAGCATGCATTGAGAAGCCTTAGAACTAAGGAAAAAAAGAACCATTGTCCGGGAATTTAAGTGAGACTCTGTCACTGACTGAGGATGAACTGCACTACAGGAAGAGAAGATGGGAATAATCAACGGAGAGAGACTGGGAACCACCATGCCCTCCTTTTATGTACCCAACCCAAAGCTTTGTTATACACACGTCAGTCTGTGCACCACTCCAACCAGTGCTTTGAGGATGGCGGGAGGTGGGACGTATGATTATATATTAAGACTTTCTTAACTTTTAAAGAGAGGTTGTCACAATTTTCATTCAAACATTCAGCATCTATTATTTTTATGAGACCAATTTTTTTTCTCCATTGGCATCATATTATGGAAGGACAGATATTTTCACATCCACTTTCATCCCTTTTACTTGGGTTTGAGGACCAGAAAAAGCCACATCCATCTTTGGTTTCCTAAATTCTGGTCCCATGTGTGTTCATGGTCTGAATCACTTGTGTTAGATGCTGTCTACTTCTGTGGCAGTCCCCACTACTTTGGATATTTGCAAGAAAAAGGAAAGGAAAAAAAAACCTAGTGTCATTTTTGGGGTGGGGAAATCTAGCAGTTATTTATTTATTTTATTTTTGGTAGCGGGGATTGAATTCATGACCTCCTGCCTGCCATGCAGGCACTTACGCCATTGAGCTAAATCCCGGGCCCAAGCAGTTATTTTTGAGTGCGGAAGGAGAGAAAGTGACACAAGAGCACCCACCTGTTAGGAGCCTTAAACTGGGCCGCAGCGCGTCTGTGACGTTCCCGGAAACTACTGAGATAAACGCGCCTCAGAGGGGAGCTGATCTCCTTGCTGTCCCCACAGGACAGAGGAGAGCAACTTCAGCAGGTGTCCAGAAGCTTTTGCCAGAAGGAAAAGTAACCAAGTGTGGCAGGGCAGCATTTTAGAAGCTGTGTGCAGATTATCTTGCCTGCTTGATTGACATTATGAATGTGTACTCTTGGAGAAACTGGTTTACTTTCAGAAGACTAAATCCTCAAGTTGCGATACAGCCTTCCATTCTTAATCTCAAGTACATACGTTCCTTCCATCACATGCTTTAGTAAGGGTCACCCTCAGGTTTAAAACTAAGTGCAGTATGTGAGCTAGAAATAAATCTGCGTTGTCAGTGAATTTGGTAGCAGGAAGTGGGTGTGTTGAAAGTTCCCTATGGTTGCATGGCATGCTGGCGTGGGGACAGTGCTTGGTTCTTCTCTGGTCTGCCTGTGCACCTGACATGTGGCTCTCACACATGTTTATTAGCTTAACTTTTAACTACAATTTGGATGATTATTCTCTATCACTGTCCTCATAAAACTAACTTCTATTCAAGGAGCTTGTAAAATAGCTGTGCTCAGGAAAGAAGGGTATTTTTGGCAAAAATTTGCTTAGGGTCATATAATTTAAGTTGCTTTCTTGCTGATTGCTTCAAAGATCTACATAAATATGTCAAATTTCCTTATTTATATCTAGTTACTATAGTGAGGAGACACTTGGCAAAGAATCAGTGAATGTCCGGTAGTCATGGGATGCTTCTGGGGAGATGCTTAATGATTTATCTAGCATATAGATTTCATAAAACTTTTTAACATATGTTTGTTTCAGTGTGTTTTATTTATTCATAAAGCACATTTATGAAGAATGAACAAATTTATATGGCACACATGTTTTAGTTACATATTTGTGTTAGAAATTAAGCCCAAGAAGATATGTTTTTATGTGGCTTAACATTGTATGGATACATTTCTTGAGAGGGAGAGAAAAAGGGAGAGGGAGAAGGAGAAGGAGAAGGAGAAAGAAAAGGAGAAGGAGAGGGAGAGGGAGAGGGAGAGAGAGAGAGAGAGAGAGAGAGAGAGAGAGAAGAGAGCAAGAAGGGACAGTGGTGGTAAGTACTGTGTTCCAGGCAGAAAAAATTATACATGCAGTGACCTCAGTGTGTCTGAAATATGGTGAATGGTTAAGTAAGAAATGATGTTTTTTGTCTTAGCAAAATTTCCACTCTTGTTCACAAAAATTTTTGGCAATATTAAAACAGTAACAGTGACTTTTAGAACTTACAACAGCACTTATCAAATATTTGTCATGTGAGTTACTGTGCTAAGTGCTTGATATGTACTGTATTATTTATATGATTTTATTTTAGCCTCACAAAGACACTTGAGGCAGGCTCTGTAATTTTTATCTGAAACACCAGAGATTCAGGGTCAGAGATGTTAAGAACAGGCCAGACAATGATTATGCTATGGATCCTGGGCCCAGATAAGTTGTTTTTGCTCTAAAGCCTGTTTTCGTAAACACAATGTTCTGATCTGTCTGGATCTAAAAATTAACAAAGCAACTTAGGCACACAACTCACTGAAGGCAATACTTTATGCTTACAGAGTCTTAATTTTAAAAATCAGGAAATATGGACTATCTTGAAATACATTTTTCTTTGTATCTGATAGTTCTATTGTACTGTAATACACATAGAACTATTTTAAATACTAAATTTAAGCATACTACCAGATAATGCAAAATATGTGTGGACACAATACGTAGCTTGCAAGTCTGAGGGAAAATTAACAAAGTATAGAGTTCAAGTATGAACTATTAATGCTGTATCTAAGAACACAAGAAAAACTATTAGATTGGGTTTTCTAGGGAAGCCTCTGTGGACGGCAGTTATTTGAAATGAGTCTGATGCTAAAAGGCCACGCATGGTGTTATTTTCAACATTTCAGGCAAACCTTGGCTTCTGTGTGTTTGACATCTCAAATCCCTTATAAGTTCCTCACTGTGATCCAGCTTGGTCTGTTTACCAAATCTAAATCTCTGGAAAATTTGTTCCTGCAGATCTAGAAAAGATGATTTACCTGCATGCGGACCATTCGTCATCCATCTTCCGCTTCCCGCCCGGAGCCTCCCGGGGTTTCCATCACCGGGCCTGACGCCACTGGGAGCATCCTTGCTGTCCTGTCCTCCCGCTCCCTTCCTTTCTGTTAACTCCTCCTTCCCTGTCCACAATAGCTACTGGTTCACCATCTGTCCTTCTCGATAGCACATTTTGGCGTCCTTCTTTCCAGTTCCATCTCCCTTCTCCTCTTTTTCTTCTTTTCTCTTCTTACTTCAGACATTCACTTTACTTTGCACTCTAGGGAAGTAATGATATATCCAGATTTCCAGAGCCGTGTTACCTATTCTTTGCCTCTTTCCTGTCCTCCTCTTGCAGTCTGGCAAAGAAAGACTGATTCAAAACTTTCTGCTTCCTTTCTTCCCCTTCATGGCTGCCTGATTTCTTGCATGGTTTTATTGCTTTGGAGGAGGTTGAAAGATGAACAAGAGATCCAGAGGATACAACCTGTGGTGTTTTCTTTTTCAGCACCCCAGGGACAGTATTGAGATTTTATGGAGTGTGAGGTTTGAGTTTGGGATACTATCCATTTCTTTTGGCTTAGTAAACCTCTTTGAGATTTTTAGGCTATGCAGTATTCTATAACTTTTTTGTCCTTCTAGCTTTCAAACAAATGTGCCAATACACATATGAGATTAATGAAAAATTATAGGCAATATTTCTATATTAAAACATTAAAATTAGTCAGGCATGGTGGTGCACATCTGTAATCTTGTCACTCTTGCAGGCTGAGACATGAAGATGGTTGAATTTGAGCCCAACCTGGACAATTTAGTGAGAACCTTTTACACATACACACACACACACACACGTACACATGCATACGTGCACACACAAAGTGGGATTTGGAATGGGGTAGGATTTAGTTTAAGAGAGATGGCCCTAGATTCAATCCAAATTCTGAAAAAAATTAAATTTCTTTCATAAAATAATCTGTGTTCATTAAAAACAGTAAAAGAAGGAGAAACATCTACTGTCTTCAGTGAAATCATTGTTAGTATAGTTTCAGCTTTCCATTTTGTTTTAGCTTTTGTTTCAGATTTAAAAATTTTATTTCTTTTAGTTTTGCTGTTGCATAACAATATTCATACAATTTTGTATTTTTTTGCTATTTGGTATGATTTCTAAATTATTTTTTATAGTATGTTATGATCATAGTTTTTAAAAGTTGCATAATGTTCCTTCATATGCCTAGAATATAATTTATTCAATAGTTTACTAATGGTCAAATCTGCCTACTTCTTAATATGTGAGATTTGCCTGGTCTAAATATTCAATTAGACCAGCTTTCTTTCATCATTGTTATGATTTGTGTCTAGATGCTCCTCCTAAACCTCATAGAGTCATGGGGTGGGCTTCTAGAGTTTATGACAGATTCATGATCTAATACTGGGATTATGGGTGTGAGTGCTACACCATCCCGGGGTGAGGAGCCTATATACAATACAAGGAGGGGAAGAGGTTTGCTCTCACATTCCTCCCATTTTGCTCTTGTTACTTTTGAGTCTTCTGCTGCCATGAACTATTGTTGTTCCTCTACCATGAGCCACTCTGCCTTAGAGCCAGCTAATTATGGACTGAAACCTCCACAAACTATGAGCTTAATAAACCTTTCCTTCTTTAATTTTGGGTGTTGGGTTTTTTGTCTCAGCAATGAAAGAAAAGTAACCAACACAATGATTCAATGATTTTCTGTGTGATGTTCTTACCAGTTACCTTAAGGGTACTGCTGTGTGACTCCGGGAGCACAAGAAAAGAGACCTTAAAAACCATCTCCAAGCTGTGAGAATTCTCTTCCCACCAATCTCTGTTACAGTGTGATGCCCAGGAACAAGCTGTGGGAAACCCTGCCATCCACTCTGATGAGAAATGGTGGGAAAAGAGAGGTAATGGTGCTTCCTTAAGCAAAAATATAGACCAACAGACAGCTCAGCCCCTGGACAAAATTGACTCAGTGTCCATCTGGACATGAATTAGGAATATTATGCTGGTACCAAGGGGGTGAGTGTTTTGTGGAGATATTTATTACAAGGTAGAGTCACATAAAAGCACAAGAGGAAGGCTGATTTTAGGGATGTGTTAGGATTGCCAGTAACAGAAAACAAAATTAGACCGGTGCAAGCAAACAAATATTCTAAGCTCCCATACTAGAACATTCAGAGAGCCAGCCTCAGGCTGGCTTAGGCAGTGCTCTGCTAGTTCTTGGGTTTGTTCGGGTGTACCCTGCTCCGGGTACAATTTTGTCTTCAGCCCGGCCTCTTCCAGAGGCAAAGTGAGTTTAGTTAAGGTTAAGCCTCATAGTTCAATTTCATGGCTTACAGACAAAGTGAAAACTTTGTTCTGGTGGGTTTTTTAAAATAAAAAATGAGAAAAATGATTTCCCAGGAGTTCTAAGTAAACCTTTCTTTGTAGTAGTTCAGCTGTCTAAATTAGATTACTGAAACCATTTCTTACTAATCCTTGGGTTGGGGCAATGCCCCATGCTGATTGGCTGTTGTTTGAGTTTGCCACCCAATCGCTGTGCCTGATATGCCGAAGATTATTTCAAACCCCTCAGGTTCATGCCTTCAGCTCGGGATGCAGTCAGTGACCCTGCTGCACACAGGCTGCAGGGGGCGAGAGGACAGTGAGAATGGATGTTATGCCAACTTGATTCACATTAATTGCCGATCTGGAGATGAGTGTAGATGGAGCTTTAAAATGCTGGAGGCTTAGAAAGTGTTCACATGGGTGGAAGAGATGAGAAATCCAGCATGAACTATGATTGTGATAAAATCTTGTGTTTTTGACTTTGGAGAAGAGTCAGTCAGAGGATGTGGTCTGCGTATGGGTCTGGAAACACGTGTCCTGGCAGTCAGCTTTCATTGGTCGCTTGCTGGCTTTGTGCTGCTGAGCAATGTTCCTGCATCTCCCTCTGATTTAATTTCCTGCATCTCCCTCTGTTTTAATTTCCTGCTCTGTGAGGCAAGATAATGCGAGGCCGCACTGCAGAGGGCTGCCGTGTGGATTGAAGGGCCGAATACGCGTGAAGCTTTTATAACAGGCTCCAGCGCGTAATCAGACTTGACAGCTACTCTTAATACTTTATTATCATTATATATTATTTTTGGTTTTATTATATCTTTATTTTTTGTTTTGATCTTTGTTTCAATTTTTTAAAAAATTTATTTTAATGTAACACAAGTACAGTGGCCTCTTGACTTACAGACTCACTGCATGCCCAAGGGCTGGTGTAACTTGGGATATTAACAGAAGGCTCAGGCTCCTCCACAAGCCTTCAGTCTCTCCCCTATACACAGGCAGGCCTGGGTCCTCAGAGAGACGTTGGTCCAGGACTTCAATCAGCCCCAGACAGGAAAGGATGGAGCCCTGTTCCTTCAGAACTCTCTGTACCTGAGACTGGAAGCACAAGCAACCAGCATGAGGGTCATAATCAAGACTTTGGTTTGAAGTTAAAACTAAAATTCAGGTCCTAACCCAAGGTATTCATGTGCCAGGCAGGTAGTAACTCAGTGGTCCAGTGTAGATATTAATGAAGAAAATAGAAAAATCACTCTTACTTTTATTAAAAAATAAAACAAAATTTCATAACAAAATAATTAGAGAAAAACAATGGTTAATACAGTCTACTGTGTATCATGATCTTAAAACAGTGGCCAAAATGTCACTCAAGATGCAAGTCAGGAACAAAATATATTCTCTCTTACAAAGAAGAAATGGACAAATAAAACACAAAACTTTCTTTTCAGTGAACAAAAGAAATCAGAAGTATAGTTGAAACAAATTAGCACTTATCTTAAAATATTTTTGAAACAACAGAGTAGGTAATTTGGGGAGTTTCTCCCTACTTCCTATTTATCCAGCTTATATCCATCTCTCTCTCTCTCTCTCTCTCTCTCTCTCTCTCTCTCTCTCTCTCTCTCTCTCTCTCTCTCTCTGTATGTGTGTGTGTGTATTTTGAGTTTTCATGCAAGAGAAATCATATAACATTTAAGCTTGTGTGTTAGACTTATTTCACTTAACATTATGGTCTCACATTTCATACATTTTTCTATGAATACCTCAAACTTATCTTTCTTTATGGCTGAGTAGTACTCCATTGTCCAACAAACACCACGTTTTCTTTATTCATTCATAGGTTGATGTCCATATATATGCTGTTTTCAAGATCTAGTTATTATAAATTGTGGTGTTTTAAACATAGGTATGCAGGTACCTCTTTAATATTCAGTTATTTATGCCATATATTTTTATAGAAAATGATTTGAAAGATGTATAATTTGATACAAAATTGCTTTTTCAAAGTATCTAGGGAATATATGTTCACAAGTGATGTATACTTTGCATTACTCTATGTGTGAATATATGTAGTGTATGTGCATGAGAGAGAGACAGAGAGAGAAGATGCTGTAAGGTTTATCCATATCTTTTAAGCCTTTGTTCATTTCATGTGCTTTTTAAATTATACAAACAATGCATAACGATGGCAGTTGCCTACATCACCCATTCCACAGATGAGTGGATGAGCCCACCCAGAACTCGACTGGTGTGGAGACTGATGGTATGACATGTGCCCTATGAGAGTAACAACGTTTATTACTCATAGAACAAGGCTTTCTGCAGAGTAGGGAGCTCCTTATCCAGGCCACAGATCACAGGAGACAAGAGAGTTTAGTGGGTGAGTGTAGAGGGTGAGTGTAGGGTGAGTGTAGAGTGGAGTTTCTTCCCAAAGATAAGAGATTGGGTGGTTCCACCTTCCACCAGCACTGAAGGACCCTGTCTCCCCTGTCCCCGGCTCTTCTCACCTGCTTTCCTGGCTGGAGGGGACAAGTGACAATGGGGTTCAGGTGCTGTCGGCCGTCAAAGTTCGTAAATGTAGACTCTATGATGATATGGGAGACACAGAAGGTATAGAAATCATAATGCAGAAATTAAAGTCTTAGCCAGGCGTGGTGGCTCACTCCTCTAATCCCAGCACTTGGGAGGCTGAGGCAGGAGGATCATTGCAAGATTGAGACCAGCCTGAGCTACAAAGTGAGCTCAAGTTCTGCCCGAACTGCATAGAGAGACCCTGTATCAAAAAGGCAAAAAGAAAAAAAAAGAAATTAAAGTCTTTGGTAATCACCCAATCCAGGTACATTTACATGTCTGTTTGAATTTCAAGTTATTATCTATGTGGACTACTTTCAGTGATTTTAAAGTCCTGGACTTGATTGTTTCCTTTACCATCACGAACCATCTTCCATCTCATACTGCATGTACTGAGCCAAAGAAAAGGGCTATTGGGTTGTAAGTCTTCTGGAAAAAATTCAGTCACCTTAGAGGCTGTCTTCTTTTAAACTGTCATTGAAGATTGCCCATAATAATGCTTAATGGATAACATCAGCTTCTATGCATTACTGGAACTTTTGCTCATGTCATTTTAGTCTTGAGCCAGACAATCAACATCCTTCAGCCAGACAAAGCCTGCACTAAAATGATCTGAAGCATTTGTGTTTTCTTCAGCCTTATCGATTGTCCATTTTAATTCAGAGTTATTAATTTTGTTTCAGGTTTCTAACTTTGTTTCGTTTTGTTTATCAGCTTTCTTTTCTGAATTGAACTGGACTGAATCTGGGTCAAGTAGACCCCAGAGGATGCTGAATATAATCTAGCTTTAGGTAATGATTTTTTTCCCTTTTTGTAGAAAACATTATCCACAAAATAGATATTTGAAGCTTCCTATCCAGCAAATGTAAGTTATTTTTTTAAAAAAGCAGTTTTGTCTGGTGGTATGAATATAAGACATAGAGGAATTAACCAGGCCAGAACAATTCTTAAGCTTATTTCAATCATGCTACAAAGTTTTAAGAAGAGTGTACAAAGTCTTTAAGTACGTTCTATTAATAGCTCCAATGGGCTTGCAGAGACCTAGATAGAGTGTTTAAGTGGAAAATGCTGCCATAAAACTACAGCCATTCATTTATTCAGTCATTCTCTCTGTGGCTGTTGATTGGGGAATAACAGGGACCCATGTATCATCCTTGATTCATGGATTCACGAAATCTCATTCGAGTGGAAATAGCAGACAGGAAAGAGACCAGTGGGTGGGAGTGAGCTAGTACCAGGATCCAGTGACCTGAGCCACACTGTTAACCTCGGTGAAGTGTTCACCATTTCATGGACTCTCTTTCTATGCCTGTCTTGCTCTTCTTACATCTCAGCGCCTCAGTGTTCTCATCTTTTACAGTTTGAGTATATGTATGTAACTCATATATGGTTTTTTACAGACGAAGTGAAATTCTGTGTGCAGCATATACAGGCAGTGTTATGCATACTAGTTACTTGGTGATAGCAGCCTTTATTGCTGTTGTTGTGTTCAGAGACAATCCTCATCATTGTACAACAATTCATCCTAACATGACTCCAAAATACTGTCTTAACATTGGTAAACATGAAACATGAATTAGTTATGATTCATTATTCCACTTACTCCTTATCCTAGACCCTTAAATGATGTTTTATTTCTTATATAATGAAGAACACATTACTTCTTATTTTGAGGTTATTGACAATCTGTTCTCAAAGAACTTTTTTCCCAATGGGACATTCGTACCCCTCATTAGCTGCTCCTTCTATATTTGTCTGCTTCCACTCTTACATGCTTTTAAAAACATAATAGAGATTCATGTATTACATGCTTATTAAAGACCATGCACAGTGTGAAGCACTTAAACAAAAATCACATTTAGTCCCAACAGAAAACTATGATTTATTCTTATTTTCCCCAATGGCAAATGAGAAACTGGCCCAAGTGACACAGCACATAAGACAGGTTAGGGTTCTGACCAGTCCCTAACTGTTGCACTCATTGACCTTCAAGTAACCTGTCTGATAATCCCAACTCAGCCTTCAGTGCATTCTTGAAACTTTGACATCTGCAGTATCTCCACAGTTATATCAGCCAAAGCTGACCTGTTCCATCTCACACAGATGGAGCTTGAGTTTAACCTTTTATTACAGTGTCCACTGTGTTTTGCTTTCTGTTCCTGTTTTTGTGTCTCTCTCCTCAATGCCACTGTAGACGGACTAAGCATAAGCACCATGTCCTCACTGGTTTTGTGCTCCTTGAAGGACCATTATACTTTGCTTTGTAGTTCAGAAAGAGTCAGCAGATGCCTATAGCATTAGATGGGATTATACTGAAACTGTTCATCTGAGTTCTAGAAGTATTTTGTTATCTATGCCTATGTGTCTTTGATGAATGTGACTTCAGAGACAGACAGAAACTTTGTAGGGCTGAAAGGGAATCAGGTACTCTTTACATGAAGGATAATGCTCCCGCTTAGTATGTAGAGAACAATGATGTGATCGAAGATTCAGTGGCCACAGAGGAGTTGGTAACACTGTTCCAGCTTCAGTAACCCATGCGTTCTCCTTGCTAAACTGGCCCGTCCTGCCAGGCTGAAAGCTGTGAGAAGCAGAGCCTTGCTTCTGTTGGTTTCTAGGAGTCACCAACACTTAGAGCTGCAGCCGCACAGGCGAAGTACTCAATCAGAGCATAGGTGAGGGCGACACCGATCAACTATTGAACTGCCTTAAATTCTTAAGAAGCAGATGGACAATCAGTAAACCAGTCCAACAATGTATCAAATTACTAGGATTGATTATCTGACACATGTCATTTAAGTAGTAGCTTTTCCTCCTAAGCGGTCATAGTGGATTGTTTTAATTTGCGAGGCATGTATTCAATTTTGTTTTCATGCTGTTGTCAAATATAAAGCCAATCAGAAAGGAGCATGTCTGTTTGCTGCATGATTATAATAATTCTGACTGTGACTACACCTTTCTCCTGGCTGTCCTCTTTTCCTTGCTCTCAGGAGCAGGCGTCTCAGCATGAATCCTTATCTGAAGCCCACACTGCCCCAGCACCATCCTTGGAGGGAGCATGGCAGTGCCATCTCTAGCTGTGGAGCTGCCGGCATCCTGGGAGATAACCCCACGCACCAGTCACTTTCCGAGAGTTATAAAAATAGTGTCTCCAGTGTGACTTTGCCAGGTGCCCAAAATGATTTTGGAGGGCACAAGAGTAACAACTCATTTTAATACATTCTCAAATGGCAGCAAGAAGTTTCTGTCCTAAAGGAAATACCCATTCTGGAAAATATGTTTCTAGGATTTCTGGGTCACCTGATTTCTCTCTGACAAAATGACAACACTATGATTCAAAATTCTCTTCCCCTGATAGAGTGACCTCATTATCTGTTTCATCACCTTGTCTCAGGTGCAAGTAGGAGGAGACACAAAATGGCCTGACGGGGTGGGGGGGTGGGGGGAGAGAATGAGAAGGCCATTATTTTTCCTTGTTACCTTAAAGTTTTTGAGATGCTCACAGGGAAGCAGGTTTACTAAAATATTTCACAAAGTCTATTAATATGATGAATTCATTTGAAACACCAGGAAATGTGAAATAGCAAAAAGATTTTCTTGCCCTTAGAACTTGACATGTGATTCTCTGGTAGATGTGCCCCTCCCTGCCCCAGGAACACACTTGCTTTGAAACCACCTTGCAAGAGCTTGTGGGTCTTTGTTTACACTCTGGAGGTGGTCACAGAAGCTGGAAAGTGAAAATAGAGCTTCTTCCAAGTCACCAGAAGCCAGTTAGGCATTCTTGATGCAAACAGGACCCAGCAACACCAGAAAACACTAGAATTCCCTTCAAGCAAACATTCTAGGAGTCATCAAAAGTTTCCATTTTCAAACTGTCACGTGACTTTTATCTTCTTCTCCTGAACATACATTAGCTACTCTCGCTGTGGTCTGTTATAGGAAGGCTAAGCAAGATGTTCATGTTTTGTCATATGCAGAAAGGTTGCTGCTGACACTAAATGCTCCCCAACAGGAAGTCACGCTAGCGCGTACGTGCTGCAAAGCCGCCCCCTTAAATGTGAGGACTCAGTAGTTTAACTAAGAAGGCTGACACCACTTAGAGAGGCAGGACTAGAAGACTTTGGCCTTACAGAGTTCCCTATGATTTTTTTTGGTAGTGGGGATTGAACTCATGACCCCGCGCTTGGAAGACAGGTGCTTATGCCACTGAGCTAAATCCCTGGCCCCAATGATATGTTTAAATCTAGTTTGTTTAACACATTTCTGATTTTCTTCCTGTTAGAACCTGCTCCTATAAGTGACTTTCTGAGAAAAGATGGCTCACTGAGAATGATGCTGAATATTAAATGTACTTACTGGTGTCCTGTCGTAGACTCTGATGGTTTTCCTTTTCTCTTTTCTACCCTGTCTTGGGCTGTGTGGCCTTTAAAACAGAAATGTCCCCTGTCCTCAGCTCACACATCCCTCCACCCTCCCTTCACTCCTGGCCACCTCCGTCCCTCGGGCAACTCTGTCATCCTTCCCTGCCGTGGAATGTCCACCGCCTCTGAAACACTTTGGGATGGAAGGTGATACGGAATTGCAAAGTGTTTTTATCGCAGGGCTCTGCCAATACCTCTCGGTCTTGACGTGCAACACCTCTTCTATTTCAGTGTTGTGACGGGAACACAGCTGGTTCTGGGGCTGATGCACTCAGCCAGGCCCGGGAGGCCACACTGGGCCGGGCCGGGACCTAGAGTGTCAGGGGTCCACAGTGCAGGCAGTCACGGGCGAAGCCCAGAAGGTGGTTAAAGCCTAGCTACCTGGAGTGCAGCCTGGGACCTCACTCCCTGGGGACTTGTTAAAAATGCAGAACCTCAAGCCCTGTCTCAGGCTTTTTGAATCAAAAGCTGCATTTTACCCAGTGCTCACGTGTCACTGGTGTGGTGGATGCTATCTGCTAATTTTAGTTGAGTGGCATTCCTTCCTCTGGTAACTGTGTCTCCATCCCTTCCTTAAAATAACCACTCCTTTCTCTCCAACTGTGTGATTCTGGTGGGGAGACCCATCACAGGGCAATAACATTTTGGCCATAGAGATGGACACATAATTCAGGCCTGGGCATTGGCACTGCAATGATTGGTCCAGGGATGGTCATGGGGCATCCAAGCAGGCAGTTCAGGGTCCGACTCTGCATTCTTCATACTGAAGTTGGAGAGGGAGGTCTTTCCCTGCAAGGGTCATGAGTCTGGTAAGGATCAATGTGGAGTGGTCCATCCTGTTTCCCAGCTCAATGGGGACCTGTCTGCCAGGAATGGGAGAGAGCAACACCCAAAGAGAAGTAGAGGCAAGAGATGGGGTTCTAGTGCCTAGTCCCTACCTGTAGTGTGGCTCACAGAATTTGTTTCCGTTCAGCCTGGTTTCAGTCAGGCTTCTCTGCCTCTTACAATGAAAGCCAAGATTTTCCATGAGAGAGGATGGTTGCCGAGAAAACATGAAGCTTACAAGTAGTGGTCATGACGCAAGAAAGCCCACAGCAAGCTTTGTCACCCAGCACTCCACTCACCTGCACTCTCTAGTCTTCTTTTATTACAAAAGAAATAAGAATATTACAAACAGAAATAAGAATGAGGCATGAACAAAAATATGGTGAACATTTAAATTTAAAAATCAAGTAAACAATACATTGCCTTGAGTCCCCTCAGAATCTTCCCCCTTGTTTGAACACATTTACCCCGTCATCCTTGTCACTTTCTGAAGCACCTGAGAGTCTTTATGAGGTGTGATAAAAAATATAGTGAATGCTACAGTCAAGTGCCATCCAAAAAAAATGGAAAATGCTGTGTCCTCATCTACCTTATGCAAGGGATCTAGCACAGTGCAACTTCTGGCTCTTCCTCAAAGTCAAAATGACCATGACAAGTTGATAGCTTGAAATGATTCAGGACATCATAAGCCACTCAGGACAGAGAACTTCCCAAGCTGCTTTGGAAAGTGGCAAAAATGATGGCAAGTACATTTCAAGCCAAAGTGAGTGTTTTGAGAGGGATTAATGGTATTGTGTGTTTCACTCTAACACATTTTCAAAATTTAAACATTCACTGTAGCATTGAATAATGCTTTATATACAATAACTAACATGGTGACTGGCACATGGCAAAAGTTCAAGGCTGTCTGCCCTCAGTTTTTTCACTATCACTGTATTATTATCACTACCTCACTTAGCTCCTTTAATACATTAGCCTCTCTTTAAGCCAGGAATTGGAAAGCTCCTGTACTATTTTGTGTCTTTTTTGTGTGTGTGCCAGGGATTGAACGCACAACCTTGAGTTTGCCAAGCAGGCACTTACACTGCTGAGCTAAACTCCCGACCCCCTATTTTGTGTCTTAATAACTGATTTAAACTCTGCAATGAAAGCAGCACTGCTGCAGCTTGGATCTGGGGTGTCTCGCAAAGGCCCAAAGGTTAAAGGCTTGTTCCTCAGCCTGGAGCCCTTGGAGGGTGGTGGACACATTTAACCAGAGGGACTCAGCAGAAGGGGCTAGGTCACTGGCGGCCTGTGGAACCCTGGTTGCTTCCACCATCTCTTTGCTTTCTGTCCCCAAATGGACACCATCTCCGCTGTGGTGTCAGCTGCCGCCTGGAGGGGCCCCTTGCTGTGGACGTCCTCTTCCCCACCTACTTTCCCTCTCCAGCCCTCGCTGGCTGAGGATGAGCATAGCGTTTCTGTGAATCGCAATGACCATTGCTTCGTGGCCTCTGTGCATTCTCAGATATTTTCTGCCCTTGTAGTTGGAAACCACAGGGGAGTTTGATTCTGCTTTTCTCACAAGGAATCATCCTTGGCTTTGGTTTGTCTGACTTCTCAGAATGGAAGCTCCTGGGCTGGGTTGTGGGTCAGTGCTGGGGTGCTTGCCTAGGATGCATGGGGTCATGTGTTTGGTCCCCAGCACTACCGAAAAAAATTAAAAAAATTTTTTTTAAGTTTAATTTTAATTTTTATCGGTACCGGGGATTGAACTCATGACCATGTGCTTTCAAGAAAAATTTTTAAGAAGTCAAAGTAACAGCTCCATTAAGAAACTGGTAGACTTCTCACTTGCTTTAGGTTAATAAACTTGCAATATGGTGTTTCCCAGTGTCACTCCAATTCAGTTGCTTTCTCTGAAGTGAACACTGTCCCTCTTGGTGTCCTCGGGCTTCTGGAGGTGGGGTGGGTGTTCTCTCTGCCCTCGGCTGAAGTTGGAGGTCAGGTACTGAACAAGTGGCCAAGGTTCCTTTATGAGTCTTCTCTTAGGCCAGTGGTGAAATCTTAGGAAATCTATGTAATCGTTTCCTAGAGAAGAAATTAGCTTACAGTTTTACACTTACTTTGTGCTGTACTTTGCTCTGACAGCAGAAAAATTGATTTAAGAATAATGATCCTAGGGAAAGTAGAAAGTATATTCTGAATCAATAAAGACTAATTAAAATTTTCTCAGATTTTTTAAATTGTATATACTTAATTATGTGAGTGGTGAACTGCATAGGATACAGACAATTCTGTTTTTGGTTTTCATATCACACACATTTGTTGAGGGAGACTTTATTCTTGTCTTCAGATGTTTGAAAGTGTGAAATTGAACCATGTCAGATTAGAGAAAGCCTCCTCTAGTATTTACCTCCTTCTATGATGCCAGAGCAGTAATATTATAAATGTTCATAGTGACTTTCAGATAATATTCTTACTATTTCTTCTCCTGTGATTAGCATCCTGGAAAACCATCATTTATAGGTTTTATTTGTATGGTACTTCAACTTGGGAGTTGAGGAGAGAACTACTTTCTTCATGGGTCTTTTTCATGGTAAATAGTTTGTGTGTGGTATGTCAGTAGTGCATATCTTATCACTGACCAAAATACAAGGAGACAGAACATGATAAAGTAGAGTTTCTCACACATTTTGTGTTATTGTCCCCTTGAGTGGGAAAATGAAATGAAATTAAAATTCTCCCCAATGAGAGAAACTAAATATTAAGGATAAGATTTTTATCAGATAACATTAGGCTCTGGAAGGTCAAAAGTTGTATCAGCTAAGAAATGTGTGACTCCTGAAAGCTTTGTTGGGAGTGATATTGCCCCTGGAATGGAACTTAGCTTGTCTTTAAAAATCAAAAAGAGATGACTTCAAATACTAGCTCCACCATTAATTTGCGGGGTGCTTGGAGTTAACAATTTAAACTGACCTTCAGTTTTCCTGTGTGCTTGGAATAACAACCACAAGAATCTCGTGAAGACTGGATATCATTTCTGCAAAGTGCCTGGCTCTTCAATGTGGAGTAACAATTGTTAGTGATGTTAATTAATCTAAATAGCATTCTTTTATCATGCCTGATCAGTGGGATGCTGTGTTTATCTAATGCCTACATAGTGATGTAGTAATCAATATTCCTATAGATCAGTGCATCTCAGACTTAGCTACACATTAAAACCAGCTGAGGCTATGGTAAGAATTTCCAGGCCCAGGCCCACTCAGGACCAGTTAATTCATGGTCTCTGGAGTAGAACAAAGGCATCCATATTGTTAAAATTCTGTGTGATTCCGATGTGGAAGGCAAGTGTGAATCCCTGTTCTGGATGTCCAAAGTCTGAATTAAACCTGGAGATGACTACGGCCTTCATTGCAAGGGCATGTTACCTGAAATTTCAAAATAAATGATCATCGTCATCAAAGGAATTGCAGTTGGTTGAATTATTCCTACACTAAGTAAGTTACTACTAGATAATTTTTTTCCTAGAAATACATTTTAATAAAGGATGATATTAAAATGGGTAAGTTTTTCCTTGATTGTTACTATTTTGAAACATGATACATAAGCAAGCTTCAGGGAGCCCAGCCTTTGTGCAATTTTCTATTTGACGAGAAAGACACATTTTTAAGCTTGGGGCATACCAGAGCCTGGACATCATACCACAGCTGAGAACTGGGCTTGTGACACAATTTCCTCCTCACGGGGAAGCATGTCACATGTCACAAAAAGCTGTGGCTTATTTATGTCTCCCTTGCACTGACTAGGTAAAGGAAAATAAATTCCTATCCTAAGAAGAACAGAAACAAATGCTCTATTTTTCATGTAATACATAATACATGATATTCTTGGTGTCCTATCATTTGGTTTCCAGACTTTCAGGTAGAAATTCTTTCTGTAAAGTGACAGTCTGATTCCATACTGGGTTGATTCTTTGCCAGCAATGAAATGTCAGGGAGACCTGGTTCAGTGTGGGCATCTAAGAAGAAACACAAATATCTTCCTAAGTACCCAGCGTAGTCTTCATTAGAGATGATATAAGGAGAAATAACTTTAGATTTAGTTCCCAGTATAAATGGATAGAAGACAGAATTTCAATTACATGAGTATTTAATAGCTGTATAAGGTATTTTTGGTGAATATCATAGATGCACTATTGCCTGCTCTAAGAAATAATTGTTCTTTGAACAAGGGTCTGAGGTGTTTTGTAGCTGTTCTTATCACTGTATTGATCTGATTTTTCATGAAATCTAGGAGTTGTTCATGGGTTGTCAATTAGAACTAACTAGCAGAGCTGCTGTAAGAGTTTGCCGACAGGGATTCCAGAGCCAGGATACTACAGAAGGATCAGAGAGAAGTAATACCAAATATTAATCAATTAATTATTGTGTTGTTGGGTTGGACTCAGCACTTTCGCACTGAGTTACATTCACTATCTCCCCTCTCCCCTTCTGCATTTTTTATTTTGAGCCAGGCTTTCACTAAGTTGCTGAATTTCCTGGTTTGGACTCCAAAGTACTGATCTTTCTGTCTCACTCTTGCAGATGTTTTTTATTTTTAATTTTTTAAATTTTATTTTAAAGAGAATAAAACTAAGCAAAACAAAACAGAGTAAAGCCATCAAAACAAATCAGTGTAAGTAACACAGGACTTCAAAACAATATGAAATCAGTAATGGTTACCATAATGCCTCCTTTTGTCTTCAAAATAGCTGTAGATACCTTCAGACATAGTAAAAATCAAACGAAACAGAACAGAATAGAACCAATAAAAACAAAACAATGAATGCAATAAAGAACTTCAAAATAAGACAATAGTAAATCCCAAATAACTACCACAATATATTTGCTATCTTTGAAAGAGCTGCCCATGCCATTGGATATAATAAAATCAAACAAACCAAAATAAAATTCAACCCAACAAAAGAGTGAAAATGATACAGGACTTCAAAACAAGATAACAGGGAATTAACAGTGGCCACCACCTTCAGAAAGAGCTCTGACGCCGCCGTGCATACTGCTATCCTCTGAATACTTGATCAGATCGCCAGTCCTTTCAGACATTTTTAAAATTTTATTTTTTAATTAACACATTAATTATAGATATTTATAGGATGCAATATGATGATTTAATGTAAGGATACAATGGATAATGATGAAGTTATGGTAGTTAGTATTTTCATCTCCTTCATCATTTATCATTCCTTTGTGTTTCCAGTCTTCAGTTTCTCTGTACTAGTTCTCTACAAGTAGATAAGCCATCCTACTGTGTTGTGAACACTGAAAAAATTCTCCCTGCCTAACTGTATTTTGTTACATTTTCTATGTAGATTTATTAAAATTTTATCATTGCTTTCCCAGGTAGCAACTTAATTCTTAAAAATGATTCAGTCAAAGCTTCTGGGATTAATTATCCAAATTCAGAAGAGCTGTATCAGTAGCAATGAAAATCAGTTTTAATGATAGGGAATATTCCTGTTATTTAATCACCAGGTCAGGAAGCTCAAGATCTAGTGTTAGTGTATGTAAAGTAGGTGTTCAAATATAGGTAAACTTTCCAACCAGATCAATTCCTACTGGTAAATATAAAGTATAAAAATTTAATATAAACCTCTCAATTTGAGCTTAGGAACAAAATTCAATATAGAAAACATAAATCTCTACTATGCTCTCAATTTTTTATTTATTTGTTTTAAAGTTACATTTTTATTTTGTGTCTCTAATATTTACATTGAATTTTATAGTTTTCCTTACAAACAGTTTTTAATTATTAAACTATTTCATAGTTCCTTCCTTCTCATGTTAATTGGATAGCTAAAGACCTTATCACTTGAAATGGAACATCTGAAATTTCTGGGTATTTGCATAGTTTTCATTCAATTATTTTGAAAGATCTTTCTGTGTATGAAAACCTTATTTGCAATGAGCAGCTGTTCACTAATTTTTGTGGAGATTTCTTGAACAGGATTTTGGAAATTATAGTTAAGAGAGAAATTAATTGGTACTAATTGACTAAATTGTTACAGGACCTAAAGCAACTTTTACCATTTTACAATGTGAAAAGCACTGGAAAAGGTCTCTCGGTAGATTGTTGGACCCGAGGGAAACACAGGTAGCCCAGGTATGGTTGGGAAGCCCTGGACAGATGACATGCAGGAAGAATTCTTGAACTGTAGAGCTGAGCACCGGCTCTGGCAGCCTGGACAGATGGAAGGTAATGGAAGTGGGTTCCAGAGTTGAAAGCAGCTCTATGTGCAACTCTGGGAATGGAGCAATAGGCCTTCAATGGCACGAGTTTGTGGTCGTTCGTCATAGATGTTGTCACCAATGATTTACACCCGCGACACTGTGTACCTACGCTTAGAATTTCAAATTCTAATAAGACAATGGGACAGGTTTAGTTTGGGTCCAGTTTGCATGTCTGAAATAGTCACCTCTTTCCAGAGTGTCACAATCACGGGAAGACATGGCTTCGCATCCCATGCCTGTATTTGTGTTTGTTCCCCAGTGCGGAAAACATTTGTGCTAAGGAGCTATTGCTGAAGTGTGTCAGAGCAGTAAGACAGGACGGGTTGCTTTGAAGAGGAGAGCTTAGTCAGGAGGGAGGTGGCTGAGGGCAGAGTTCACAGACTTTCCCCTGGCGCTGAGCTCCAGGTAAAGGGATCCCCCTTCCGCCAGGCCCTATGTGTCACCATGAAACTGGGCGCTGACAATACTGGGCAGGGACTCAGTGAACTGCTCTGGAAAGACTGATGCATGGATAAATCATCTCTCTGCAAAGCTTTCTCTACTCATTCTCTTCTTTTTTCTCTTCATCTGTGTGCTCACCGCACACTGTTCATGTGCATCATTTTATTTAATCCTATTACACTAAAGCTGCTTTATCTGTCTGTTCCCAACACTAGATAGTGTGCTGGGGCTATGAATATTCGCCTTCATCCCCAAAGGGCGCCTGGCAGAAAGCAGGACCCCATTGCCTGTTGGTTGGCTGGAGTGTGTCTGATTTCTGTCACTAAGATCCATAGATCTTAGCACAGTGGTTCTTATCCTGTGAGCTTCATGTCATGAGAATGAATTAAGCCAGTGAATGAAATGATGAACATGTTGGTCAGGTGTGACTGTCAGCCTCCCCAAAGTGTCAACATATATTAGAAAAAAGGTTGATTTAAAAACCCCAGTTCTTGAAGTAACTTTACAGGTAGTGTTGGTTTTGTTTTGGTCACGATCTGTGGGGTGGACTTCTGTGCCCTGGGAGGCGTGTCCTGAGGAGGTGGCAGGAAGCAGTGCTGCTTAGCCGCAGCGAGGCTACGCAGGTCAGAAGGGAGGGCGTCGCAGTTTTGATCACAAACTCAGCTGAAGCACTGAAGCTTGCAAATGATTGACATTTCAGATATATTTAGAACTGTCTGGAGGTTATCTCTGCCAGTCCATCCCTCTCACGCTCTCTGGTGGTGATGCGCTTTCAGAGGAGTAAAGTGCGGGCTGCTAGTGTCAGATGCCCTGGCAGGGAACATTGCTCCCATGTGACGCTGGCGTGTCGCAGCCGCTGTCTCAGTTGAAGGTCACAGATCAGTCACTGGATGGAGTTGTAAGCTGTCTCCTCAGTTGACAGCTACGTACTTCCTGTGTGTCTAGCCTTAAACACAAGGAGCTGATAACTTCAGCTCTGGGGACTGAGGGGGAAATATTCAGGGGAAAGGACATGGCGGCCTCTCTGGTTATGTAAGTGTGGCTTTGTGTGTTTGCATTGCCCCTCGTGGTGACAGTGCCACACACTCAGGCCTTTCTGTTTGACTATGATAATGCTTCTGGCACTGGGGGCTGTAGCATTTCAAGCAAGGCAATCATATGTATAGTGGGTAGACGCAGTCCAAGATTTTCTCACCTCAGAACGAGTTTTACCACTGCCTCCCTCGGTCCTACTCCATCTGTCCACCTTTCCCCAATGAAGATCATGATATCTTCGCTTGAATCTGTGTGTCATGGTTTTTACTTAGATTCACCTCTTGGCACATAATTAAGAAGTCTGTTTTTCCAGTCTTCATTTTTATCGTTTTGCTTTTCTTCTTTCTTTCCTGGTCTTCTGATAGCCACGTCCTCCAGTGTAGTTCTGACACTTTTTTGTCCTTTAAACCCCACCACTTTATCCTTACCTCCTGACCCTCACTCCTCCTCTGTGAAGTAACTCCCTTGGGCGGGCTGGGCAGAGAAGGGCTTCTCTCTCCTGCAGTCCTGGGGGAGGATCCGTAGCCTGCACCCTCCATTCCTTGGCCTCTCTGCCTCTTGTTCCCCACTTTGTATTTCCCGTGTGATGGTACAGCCTCAGCAAGAGTTCCGAGTGAACAGCTGCCCGTGTGCCATCTTTGGCAAGGGGAAGAACATAGACAGAACCTTCTATCACAGAGGCTCCTCAGCCTTTTCTGTTATGGGCTGGGCAGTAGATAGTTGGCCTTGTGGCCATAAGATTTCTGCCTCCTTGACACACAGATCTGACATCAACAAAGGAGTGTGGCTCTGTCCCAATAACACTTTATTTATATGCACTGAAATTTGAATTTTATATACTTTTCACTTTTCACCAATAATGTTCTATCAATATTCTTTAATCATTTAAAGATGAAAAAAACCATTCTTTGCCTGTATCCTTTATAAGAGCAGGCATAGTGTAGTATTTGGTATTTGGGACATATTTACTAAAAATTATTTAGTGTTTATCTGAAGTTCAAACATAACTGGGAATTTTGCATATAAAATATGTAACATTCAGTTCTTGCCAAATACTCCTCTGGTTGGACTTGGGTGGTGGTAGTGAACCTACACATGCTTCTTTCAGCTATTTTTCAGTGGTAATATCAGGACGTACCTGCAGTGAGGTTTGTGGGGGAGGAAGAACATACTGAGATACTCTGAAACCAGTTTGCTTCCAGAACGGTTTCACATTGGAGCTGAGATTTGTGGCCAAAATGCATAAACCTAGGATAAAAATGACCTTAGATATTTAACTAACTATATAACATGTAGTATTTTTGTTTAAATTTTATTTCTAAGAACATCTTAAGGGGGAAAGAAAAATACTCTATTGAGCTTTGCTTGTACCACTTAGGATACTGACCAACCACTAAAGTACTGATAGTATTTTTGTGTTAGTGGTTTTCCAGTTCTCTAATATTCATGCAATTAATTTGTTAAGCATACTTAAAAAGCTGTAGAAAACAAAAGGAACAAAGCCTTTGCTCTTAGGAATTTTCTGTTCTAGTGGAAGGAAATTAAAAAAAAACAGATAAATAAATAAAATATGAACTGTCAGCTATGAAAAGAGTTGCAGAGAAAAATGAAATGAAGGCATCCCAGTGTTGGTAGTGAGTGAGTGACTGCACACTGGAGAAGGATGTCACTGAGAAGATGACACAGGAAGCCGGTCAATGTGCCATGGAGCCAGCAGGGCAGAAGCAAAGTCCCTGAGGCTCAAAAGACAAGGAGGAGGGCAGAGAGACTGGACAGAGAAAGCAGTGTGTGGGGGGACTGGCAGAACATGAAGTATATTTCTGCCTTATTTTGTTAAGAATGTGTGCTTATACACACGTTAAGCTAATATCTGTTTTCTTTATTCTCTTTATTTTTGTGGCCAAGATGCATAAACCTAGGATAAAAATGACTTTAGATACTTAACTAACTACATAACACGTAGTATTCTTGTTTAAATTTGTTTCTAAGAACATCTTAAGGAGGAAAGAAACATAAGATGGACAACATAAGATTGACTTTACGTTAGGTTGTTAAATTTAAATCATTGTAGTCAAGATACAGGATGGCGGAACTTTGCTTCCCTTTCTTGCATGGGAATTAGTCCATTTTTGGTTGCATGTTGATAGCAATATGAGGTGTGATGGAAATATATGGTCAATGTTTAAGTTAAAAAATTTGTTGCAGTAAAGGACACATTGCCATTAATTCCCCTAGATATCCTTCCCTTTGCTTCAAGCACACTTACCCATCTTTCTTACTGCTTCTGAAGCAGTTCTGGAAGCCCTCTTTTGTGAGTCTTTTTATAAGGTGATCAAAGATACGGTGAATGTCGGTGCTGAATGTCATCCATAGAAAAGTAGACACAAAAACATGATGCTGTGTCCTGGTTCACTTATTCCCCAGGTCCGGCACTGTGCAACTTCTGGCTCTCCCCTAAGTCAAAATGACTAGGAAAGGGAAACGTTTTGAGTTGATTCGGGACATCAAGGGAGCCAGAACATCACAACTAAGCACATTTACAAAAAAGGGACTCCCAGAACTGCTTGGGAAAGTGGCAAGAATGATGGCCTAAGTGTGTTTTAGCTGATGGGGAATATTTTGAGGAGAATTTATGGAAATGTGCTTTTACTGTAATAGACTTTTAAACTTAAACAATTCCAGTGTTTTTTGATCACATTTTGTATATTACATAAAATTATGACCTCATTATTGTGTTTATTTGGAGATTAAGTAGGGTTTAGGGGATGAATTTAGGTGTCAAGTTGACAAGGGGTGGAGTTGTAATGATGACTCTTGGTTGTCAACTTGACTGAAATGAGAGACGCCCAGGAATTATCACAGCACACTTCAGGGTGTGTCTGTGAGGCTGTGTCCAGGGACCGCCATGTGGGTCAGCAAAGCTGTGCCCTGAATATCAACAGCACCATCGATAGGCTGGGGGCCCAAGTGGCACAGAAGGAGGGGAAGTTCATACATCTGTGCAGTTGACTTTTCTTTAGCAGGTGCCTCTGTGATAGCCCTTGGATCTCAGACTTCAGATTCTTCAGCCTTTAAAAACAGACTCATAGCGGTGATTCTCCAGGAAGCATTCAGGCCTTCAGCCTCAGGCTGAGGCTGAATAACTGGTCTCTCTTGCTCTGAGTTGCTCAGCTTCTTGGCCTGAGCAGCTACCGGTCTCCCCAGCTCTCCATGCTATAGACCCATAGAGCTATTCAGCATATGCTCTACAAGACAATCTAATGAATCCTGTCTTATAATTATGTATACATTCTATTGGTTTGGTTCCCTTGGAGAACCCTGACTAATCCAACAGGTAATAGTTTGAAGGAGGTGGAGGGTGCGGTACGCATGTTCTATAGGTCCTTGTAGGTTGCCTTTAGTTGGCCAAGACAGTGCAATTTTAGGATTTCTGAAGAAAAGGGTGACAAGCATTACTTAATCGCTTGTTTTACTTAATCACTGTGAGCTATGTGCCCAGTAGACCCCAGGGAGCAAGGACAGAGCAAGGAGACTCATCTAGGTGAGAGGTAATGGTGCCTTGGTCGACAGAGTTTCATGGGAGATAGTGAGGTCATTCTGGGCAGCACAGAAGGCAGAGTGGACAGGATTTGCTGATGGATTTGATGTCAGGTATGAAAGAAAGGGAGAAGTTGAAGATATCTCCCAGAGGTTTGGCTTGAGCACCTGGGAGGACAGAACTCTTATTTACTGAGAAAGGGAAGATAGTAGGAGGAGAAGACTTGGAAAAAAATCAGAAATTCGGTTTAGACAAGATAAGTGTGAAATGTGTGTCAGGCCTTTGAATGGAGATGTCAAGTAGGCGGCTGGATATATGAGTCTGGAGTTCAGAACTGGGCTCTGGATATAAATTTGAGAATTGTCAGCATATGTACAATGTTGAAAGCCAGGAAGCTGGATGAGATCACCAGGGAATGAGTGTAGCTAGAGGAAATATGGGGTTCAAAAAGTGAGTGAGTTGAAATGGCTCAGTAGTTTCTGTATTAATTATAGTCACCAATAAAATTAGTCTTAGGAATATTCACATTATGTGCTTTATGGCAGTACAGATCTTTTATTAGAATTCTAACTGTGCAGCTTCAGCTTTTTTTGTAAACAAAATAAAAATATTTAAAAATATATAGGCTATGGAAACATCTAAACCACAGATGGCAAATTTTACCAGATTCATTGCTTGATTTTTGTGAAGTCTAGAAGAACATGTATATTTTGGTTTGGAAACTGCATGTAGGTGAAAATTATATAAGAGAAATGAAAACATTTTATAAATAGTTGATTTTTTTCTCTTTATGTCTCATGAAGTATATTTTGTTGCTAAACTTTAAGAAGTTGTTTATGCTTATGTTTATTTGACTAAATATCTGTATCTGTCTACTGTATTTCTACATCATTTGTATTGATATGCACTCAAGTGTCTTGGTAGAGTTTCCAAGCAAAATTCTTTCTGGAGTTTAAATTCTTCCTAGCCAACAACAACAACAACAACAACAACAGCAACAGCAACAGCAACAACAAAATGCCCCCAAAACCCAAACCACCTGCTTTGGAATGAGCTTCTCTCCCACTGTCACTTTCCTAAAGCAGTGAAAGCTTTGGGTCCTCGGTATCCAACAGGACTTGGAATGTAGACTCAACACTATGCTCAAATGTGACTCATCGCTGGCATTTTCATTTGTGGTCAACATGGTTACTTTTTGCCTGGAGCACCAGTCACATGGGGCCCTCAGGGGTGAGTAGACAAGCTGGCCCTCACATGCCAAGGCCCCTCAGTGCCACAGAGCTGCTGATTCTGGTATGCATGGTGACTGCTAATAAGAATCTTCCCAGGTCTGCTGGCTCCAGCAGAGGAGACAAGAGTAGGGACAGTTTAGGCCACAGAATCTACATCTTCCCACTCTACTGCCATGGTACATTTAAGGCTTGGCTGACAGAAATGCAGTCTGTCTTCAGGACAGGCAAGAGATGACTTGGCTTTCTTGTGGCCCCCCGCCATCTGGCTGTTCTTTCACCCTGACTGTCCTAGTAAATGATGCCTGCCCTGCCTAGGGAGTGGGCAGCAATACTTGTCGTATCTCCTTTTGAGCTAGGGAATTCTCTTTCTGTCTCTGTCTCTCTCTCTCCCTCTCTCCCTCTCTCCTTCTCTCTCCCTCCTCCATACTGGGGATTGAATCTAGGGCCTTCGTAATGAGTTACATCCCCAGCCCTTTTTATTTTGATTTTGGGACAAGGTCTCATTAAATTGCCCAGGCTGATAGATCTTAATCTTCCTGCATCAGCTTCCCAGAGTGCTGGGGTCACAAGTGTGCATCATGGGGTTTTCCTTCTTTCCACTGGAGTTCTCAGTGGAACTCTGTAGTTAGTTCTCTGTAAAGGCTCCTTGTCACAGTACCTACCCTATCCAGAAGTGAAGGACCCACTATACCTCCCCTCCTGATATCTGACAAGTAGTAGTGCAAATATTTCTTAGTGAACTGGAGGATGTGAGATTAGCTTTGCAATCTTGCTTTACGTGCTTGTGAATTGCTTTGCTGAAAGATGGATGCACTTGACGTTAACAGCTGTGTGCAGTCGCTCTGCCATGTTCTGTCTGCCTCCTGCAGGGTTAGACTAGGAAACCATTTGGATTTAAGAAGGAATATGGTTCTATCTAGCAATGGAGAGACCAGGAACTCAGTAAAAGCTGGTGAATAAGGGGGCTGCATAAGGAGAAAACATGAACATGGAGTGGGTGAGGACTAGTAAAAGTCTGGTGTGACCAGTGACTTAGCAGTTCTAGAGGGACAAAGGGATGACAGGGCCTAGACTGTGTGCACCAGGTAACACCATGGAGCGATGTTCAGTGGCTGCAGGAGCTTCTCACTAAGGAGAAGACACTTTTGAGTTCCAGTACCATCTCTAGGGCAGTGACCATGGGAGTGAGTGGCTGGATTGCTGAGGAAACGAGGAAGAGCTGTGGGTTTTGATGACAGCAAGAATGAGGGATTATGGGTGATGCCATCTGTGACAGAGACATGAAGCGCATGGCTGTAAGGCACAGGGGAGGACGGGGAGACAATCTGAAGGCAGCAGCCAGGGTCAAGGGGGACTGTCTCTACTCCCGGACCCAGTGCATGAGCGGCCTGATGGACAAGGGGCTGTGGCTGCAGAGGCCGTGGCATCCCTTTGGGCAGAGAGGGCAGGGTGCAGAGGGTGGCGAGCATGCACAGGGGTTTGGTGGATGCCTGCTGGGTTTGGGAGGCCAGAGGGGAAGAGTGGTGTGCGAAGCGTGGTGGGAGTCGGGACAGAGTAGGCTGAGCATCTAGCAGAACTGTGACAGTTGGGCCAGCCTGGGAGTCGCTATGCCTGGCACAGAGAGGACACATAACAGGACAAGGCATGTCCCACGGGTCCTAAGCAGGTGGTGGGGGCAGGGTGGTTGGATTCTTGGGGGTTCCCTGCTAAGACCATGAGTCCAGCGCCTGTGCTGGTCTTCTTGGCTGTCCGGCCAGCGCCTTTCCTTCATACCCCTTCTGCTCCAGATCAGTCTACATGAGACACTTGCTGGCCTGAGGACCCCAGGCCCCAACATGGCCCTGGGAGTGCTTGGCATAGGTCTCCCTGACTGTTACAAGGTGGCTTGAGAAGCATTGCTCTGTCCTTTTCAAACCCTAAAATGTAAATTTTTGGAGTACGCTCATTGGGAATAAATGGAGGGGGAAAAAGCAGCTTGCCTGCCTTCCTTGCTTCCTTGCTTCCTTGCTTCCTTGCTTCCTTGCTTCCTTGCTTCCTTGCTTCCTTGCTTCCTTGCTTCCTTCCTTCCTTCCTTCCTTCCTTCCTTCCTTCCTTCCTTCCTTCCTTCTTTCCTTCCTTCCTTCCTCCCTTCCTTTTGTGCCTGTGACTGAATTCACAACCTTGCACTTTCCAGGCAGGCGCTTAAGCCACTGAGCCAAAACCCTGGCCAAAGGAAGACATTTTGGGATGATGACTTTCTGAACTTTTTAAGACATCCCAGAAATCTCCAAAATCAGGGTATGTAAAAATTAAAGATACATGAATACAAGGAATATTTTTGAAAAAAACTTGTTGTATTTAGTTATCTGGCAGATGGCTGATCCAGTGAACTCTGTTATTTTCCAAGGTTTTAGGGCTATGGGAGGAGAAACTTCTAATACCTTCGAGGTTCAATGTATTTCTACTAGGATTCTGGTTGCCACAGGTCTGATTTATAAGCAAACTAGAAATATCAAGGCAAGAAAAGAGGAGGGGTAAAATGTGTATTTATTTTATTCAGCCATTATTAACCTAAGCTCTGGTGCTTGTACCAAAGAAAGGAATTACTTGTATTTATTCTTACAGATAAATTGCTAGCAATAAATTATGAGGAGAAAAAATAACCATGGAGGATAATTGACTGAAAAACAAATGTCAGTAAAAGTAAACAGATTTGATTCCACTAAACCTATTTGCAAAAATGTCAGAGGAGTTGGGTTGTTTTCCCTCACAATATTTGTGCTAGTATAAAGGGACTGCAGTTTAATTAAATTTCTCCATGGAGACTAGGTATTCCACTAGATGTCACTTTGAGATTTTGCTAAAGGAAGGACAGCATTCTGATTAACGCCCTCGGCAGGAAAGACGATTGACATCCCTCTCCCCCAGCCCTCTCGCAGGGCAGGAAATGAGAAACACCTGCTACCAAGGCGAGACACGGGATACCGGTCCTGTCAGTGCTGGTCTCACTTGGTCGCTGTCCAGCTGGGTGGCCTCAGACAGGTCCTTTAAGACCCCTAGCATGAGGGTGTTAGAGTTCCTGCTTCGCCATTGACCTATGTTTAGCGGCCAGCTCAGAAGCCTTCCGACTCCAAGTACCTCGAGCTTTGCTGTATCATATTCTGGACATGAGGACATACAACCAGTGAAATTTAGCAATTTGAAATGGAATTTGGAGATCTTTTGAAACTAGTACACTATGCACAGGGCTAGAGTTATCAGCTAATTGTTTGTTATTATGGAAAGGAAATTTCAAGGTGTTATGTGCCTGTTTGCACTTTTTAACTGTTTTTTGTTAACCCTCAATGTTTAATTTATTTGACTTACACTGCAAATATTTCTGATCTTTCTTGGACTTGGCCATGTTTGCAATCTAGTTAAGAATATTAACGTATGAAAGAATAGACATATTCTGTGTGTACTGTTATTTTCTTTTTTCTGGGGGACCTAAGATTTTGAGAACAATGTTAGGTCTAATTACTTAACATTTTTTTTTCTTTAAAAACACTAAACTCAGACAATCCTAAAATTTGTGAGAATAAGAAATGTCTAGTTGTTTAGAATCAATATTTTAAAAATTATAGATAGTAAAACCTACTCTAAAAAGTTAGAGTAGGTTTTTTTTTCTAGTGATCTACTTTTTATATAGAAAAACAGTGCAATAGATTTGAGCCTGAGGGGACAATTGTGAGCTATGGCTTGTCAATAAAATAATAAGAAAATCCTTCTGGGGATGTTAAGAAAGTGGTCTTTTCTAGGCAAGTATGAAGTTGTTTTTTGCTTAGTTGGGAAATCATTTAGAACCAGAAAGGACTTCTGTTTAATAAGAACTTCCATTGTCTGTTCATTCAGCTGCCATGTCACATGAGAAAACAAAGGGATTTGTGATATACAGAAAATAAGTTAGTCACAAACATAAGTTTAAAAAAGACCAGTATGTCTGAACTGTATACACTTTCAGCTTTAGGAGTTTCTCGTGGATCTTCTGAAAACCTTCCAAGCTGCATAATAGGAGATGCAATGGAAAAATATGGTGTGTGTTTAAATGAAGTAACTATTGCACTAAAAGGCACATGCCATGAATCCCTCTCAAAATCCTTCCCTTACTTCAAATGCACTCATCCCATGATCCTTGCTGCTTTCTGCAGCAGCTCTGGAGTCCTCTTTCCTGAGTGTCATTAGTTGTGTTGTGGTTGCCTCTATGTCCTGAACTGTTCACATTCTTTAACTTTCATGTCATGTTGACTTTGGCAAGAGCCAGGAGTCATGGCATGTGATCCGTAGAGTAAGGCCTGTGAGGACACACTGCAATGTTTTAGGAGCCCACTTCCTGTTGGCTGGCAGGATTCACCACTTGCTGATTGTATTTGTAAAAGCATTTGTAAATGCCACTTATTTTCATGCTATAAACGTTCATACTGTTTGCACCCTGCCTCATTTGTTTGCCAGATATGTGAAACAGTGGTTCTCAATTAAAAACAGATTAATCACACAGGTACCAAAGGAATCTGTAATTGAGTCTGGTAAACCTGGTGAAGTAAGTGCATGTAGGTTTCTCTGAAATTGACATAACATTTGAGTTTCTGCTGCCATGAAACTTGGGCCATGGATTCTATTGGGCTCTGGATTGATCATATAATACAGAAACATATTCCAACTGTTCCAATGTAGTGCAGAGCTGGGAGAAAGAATAAACTTCTGTGGCCATTGTTCATTGTATGTTTATGTGTTGTTTTTCTTTTATTCCTGCAGAAACCTCTATGTGAGGTCAAATCAGATGTTTATGGAATTTAATTCCTTCTGGGTAGATGCTATTCTTAGAGGAAAAAGTATTTAAAAGTGTTTCTATTTCTGACTGTGAAAATGGCAAGTACACCAGAAACCCTAGAAATCTGAGAAAGTCCTCGAAATAAATTTATCTAGAGGAACTTGATTAAAGGATGTTGTGCTAACACAATTATACTATAACTTTGTACCTATCTTTTGCTTTTCTCGTTTATTTCATGTACTGGTAATTTATAAGTATATGTGCACATGTGGTCTTGAAGTGAAATGCTAGGAAAAGTGTTGATCAAGTGGGCTACATCAGGGAGGTGCTGTGGGAGCCATGCTGAGAGAACTGCAAGAACAGTAGGAAGCCAGGTATGGGGGCGCACACCTGTAATCCCAGTGCTCTGGAGGCTGAGGCAGGAGGAGCTCAGTGAATTTGAGACTAACCTGGGCTATAAAGTGAGGTCAAGACCAGCTTGAATTACAGAGTGAGACCCTGTCTCAAAAAAAAAAAAGAAGAAAAGAAAACAAAGAACAGTAGAAAAATCTTTTCAGGCAATTGCTCACTTACTAGAAAAAACATTTTAAAAGCATATTTTTTAAAAGCTTAAAATATTTGAAATATTATGCATAGTTGTTTCAAGACCAGGACGAGGAAAGAAAGAGAGGTTTTGGGAAAAGTTAGACAATGAAAAAAGGTCATGGCTGACACTGCCCATTATTGATGGTTTTTGATGCTAACCAAGGATTCCTTTTTGCTTTTTATTAATGTGACTTCTCATTCAAAGTTCAAAGTGTTTTTGTGAAGAAAAATGAATTTCTTGAAAGAATTAAGGGCCATTCTCTTATCCATAAAGAAACAGCTAAATTTGTAAAGTTTTATCTTGAAAGAAAATGACTGTTCTTTTCCATGTTTGTCACTTATTCACAATGAGAGCATATTCACTGGTCACCAGACAAGAAATTGAGGATCGAATGATGACCTGAGCATGTGACTTACTTTTAAATTTATTGGAGTAGACGGTGCAGAAACACTCTTGTCATCTCTTGATAGGTGGGGAGAATATGCTATAAGACGGTATTTTTCATTGTTTATCCAATCACGGTGTATGGAGAGAATAGTACTGCTTAAATTGTGCACTGGGGTCATCTACAGAGAATTCATAATGAGGACAATAACATACGGAGTAGTATGGAAGAAAATCTAGGTTTAATTTGCATAAAAATTAAAGATTTGAGTTGTTTGAAGATGTAGATGAAATCATTTCAAAAAATTAATAAGATTTTAGAATTGTTACCTGTTCTGATCTATGGTAATAATCACCACAAATAATTATTTGCACTAATAGCAGAGAACATTTTCAAACTGTATTCTTACCATCCAAAATGCAAGAGTTGAAATTATTACCTAAGAATCTGAAAGGTTTTACTTTCCCTCCAGTGACAGATGTAATGAGAAAGCCTCCTCCAGTAATGTAAAGGGGTGTGGAGTGGAATCGGAATCCTCACGTGGAGTATTTGAGATCATGCAGGTGTGATCTGCAGAAGTGCAGAGGTAGTTAGAGGAGTCAGCCTGCAGCTCACATGCCCGGGGGACCACACGGCCTGGCATCGTTCTTCACTCGGCCCCAGTGTCTATTTGAGGACCTCTGGAGAAAGCTGCTCATGGCTGGAGAAGCTTGGCAGGAGCTCTGTCCTTGTCAGTCTTCAGACAATGGGAGCCACTCAGGCACAGCATAGCTGCTACTCATTTGCACGACATTGCCTGGCTTCCTGTAGCCCAGAGCATTCTTTATGGATGTAGGAAACAATCTGAACAGCACAGCACTGCACTGCAGAATTGAAATGTAAGAAAGCTACTTCTTTAGTACTATTTTTAATGAAAATTTCTTTTTTTTACAAAATAAAAGCCAAAGTGCAGCAAGATATTTCCATAGATCATTCAGGGTACTAAAAACTCATGCTTTTTAAAAAGAGGCAGGGTTAAATTCTATCATCATTATTATTGTTATTATTGGTGAATACAGTGCTTTTTATGTGAACTTAGAAAACTTCCTGGTTCTAAGTCAGTTCCCAAATCATGGGGACCGCAATGGAGCCAGTCCCTGACTACTTACGGAGGTGGTCACAAAGCCATTGGCACCTGCCATCCAGGCATGGAGACTAGGAAACTGTGATGACCCATTCTCTGGACCTTGTTCAAGTCATCAGCAATCAGTACTCCACTTTCGGAGGCTAGGCATATCAGTGTTCTCCAGAGCAACAGGTCTAACAGGGCCTAGAGATACGTGAGCATATATTTAATATTCGTATCTTACATGGATACATATGATATATACAAACCCCAAATGCCTAAAGAAATATTTGCTTAAAGGAATTGGCTTACATGATTGTGGAATTCAGAGACTGCAAGGTAGCTCGGCAGGCCAGAGGCACAACAAAGCACGGCAATTGCCGTGCTCATGGGCAGCCAGGGCCTCTCTTCTTGAGAGGACCTTAGTCTCCCTAAGTATGGAGGGCAGTTGGTTTTACTCACTAGAATAACCCACTAGAAAAATGCCTTCACAGCATCCTCCTGATGGGGCACTGACCAGGTATCTTGGTGCTGTGATCTTCTAAACTGACATATGAAAGTTAATTATCATGAGTTGGGTGTGGTGCCACATGCCTGTTATCCCAGGACACTGGGAGGCTGAGGCAAGAGGGTCACAAGCTCAAGCTTAGCCTGGGTAGTTTTCAAAGACCTTGCTAAAGAGTAAAACAAAACAAATATAAAAGGAAAGTCTGAGGATGCAGCTCAGTGCAAAGGCCTGGTTTCAATCCCTAGTACCACTAAAGACAAACTGCCATCACCCTAGACCAAGAGCTAACTTTTTAAAGCAATTTCTACTTGTGTGATGGCCATGTAGAAAAGGCTAAGGGTAAACCAAACCCCAGCAGTTTTCTCCTAAATGTGAACACACACGTTTCACAGGAAGCAAGCAGCCTGCACCTTCCACTCAGTGCTAACTCCACGCTGCGGCCAGGGAGTCAGTTAGGTAAGGGTCTACGGGGGCCTGGGGTGCCCATCCAGACTGAGTAGCACATTTTGCCCTCCTCTAAAGCTGCCATTGTCAGAGTATAACAAGTCCATCTGTGGCTCCCTGGCCGGGGTGGCACCACAGTGCCCTGACCACAGCTGGGTGAAGGCCGCTGCGGATAGATTGCAGACACAGCCTTGGGTGAACCCTATATCCCCACACAACTGGAAGACACATATGTCACAGAGCTGGTTGTGTCTTCTTGGAGAAGTTAGGTGGGAAGCACACCATTTCAGAGCAGGAACCGGGCGCGGCCTGGGTGTTGCACTCAGGTGCAATTCTCTCCACAACTCTGGTTGCGAACGGAACTGGACTGGAACCCAGTCAAACTTCCCCCTAAAGTCAGCACTGACCCTTACTGCTGAGCTCGATTCTGTTCTTGTCCAACTGGGTTTGCAACCAGAACTGTGGAAAGAACTGCGTTCACGAACCAAGGCACGTCTGTATTTGCTCTAAAATAATTCAAATAGCAAGGTCAATTGGGAAGAATAAAAGGAAGTAGCATATACTAGACGCTCACGATGTGCCACGCTCAATTTCAAGCAGCTTCCAAGGACTGAGAAACTTAATTCTCCCCAAATGCCGGGACTGAGGTCCAGTGATCACCACTGTGCAGGGGGCAGTCCGGAGCAGAGGACAGCCCTGTGGATGTCTTCAGACCAGTGCAACAGGGCCAGGTCCCCTCCTGACCCCGTCACTGACCATGGGGCGGGCTGGGAGCCAGTTACAGGGTGCTGGGGCAGAGCTGTGGGCCTGGCAGGTTCCGAGTCACAGAGCTGCATTAACAGAGGTGATGAGAGCTGGTGTCTTTCTCTGCAGAGCGCAGAAGGGAACAAGACTTAGCAGAGTACAGAAGGAATCGTGCAAGTGCTAGTAGAGAGCCGGGTTATGGTCCCAATATGAAAAAATAGGTTTTTTTTAAAAAAAGTGTTTTCAGGTAGAGTCAAAACAACTGGAATGGGGAGAGGAGGTAAAAAAACCTTGAAACAAACAAAAAACATGAGGTGTGCAAGGAAACAAGGACACCTGAGTACTAGAATGGAGAACTGTCACCAATTCTGATGGAGTGATTGGAAATTTATAGAGAAGCCGTTCTCTATATGTGAATTGTAGTTTTAGTATATATATTTATCAAAGTTACACTCAAGTTATTTTCAAATATGATCAAAATATACACAAATGTATAAATAAAAATTTATTTATTTAGGTACCGGGGATTGAACTCATGACCTTCCGCTTGCTAGGAAGGCGCTTGTGCTGCTGAGCTAAAACCCTGGCCCAATAAAAAATTCTTCACAGTAAAAGACACATTACCATTAATTTTCCTCAAAATCCTCCCTCTCATTTCAAACACATTTCTGCCATTATTCTCACCACTTTCTGAAGCACTTCTGGAAGTCCTCTGTCATGAGTGTCTTTCTGAGGTATGTTCAAAAATCCTGTCAATGCTACTGCTGTGTGTGCCAGTCAAGAGAAAGGTGAGAGGGTAAAAACCTTATAGTGCATCCTCACCCACCATATTCACTGGACCTGGAATGATGAGACCTGTGGATATGTGCCAAAGTCAGAATAACCATGCAAGATAAATGTTTTGCATTGATTCAGGACATCAAGGCAGCCAGGAGTTAGACATCTGTGAAAGAGGACTTTCAGAAATGCTTCAGAAAGTGGTGACAATAATGGGATAAGTGTCTTCAAAGTGAGGTGGAGAATTCTGAGGAATAACAACATTGTGTCTTTCACTGTAATAAATTTAAAGTTTTAAATTCATAGTATTTTTTCATCATACTGTGTATGCAATTATATGTAATTACAAACAGACCTCACCCAAAATTGTAGGTTTAGGGTTGGGGATTTAGCTCAGTGGCTTAAGCACCTGCCTTGCAAGCACAAGGTCATGAGTTTGATCCTCAGTACCAAAAAAAAAAAAAAAAAAAAGTAAAAAAAAATTGTAGGTTGAATAACTTTTTAAGTAATTCCTCTATTTTAGTGCTGAAACCAAACTTCAAGTATGCTCTGAGCTGTCGTGTGTTGAGCACAGTGGCCTGAACAGGCCGTGCCTGGCCTGTCGGCTGTGATTGCTCAGACAAGCCTGACCATCTTCATGACAGGGCCTGGTGCACTTTCTAAAGTCTGCTTTCTGCTCAGAAATTTTGTGACAATGCCGTCCCTGGGCAAAGCAGCGGTGGCCCTCTGCTGGGTCCAGCTCCTGGATGTTGCATCTATTTCTGTTTGCACAGAACTGTGGATGTGGGGGATCCTGATACCTGAAGCACCAGGGGGATGATTAGGATAAGGGGCAGCAGTAGGAGTCATTGAGCTGTTCGAATTTGTTCCAGAGATGATTAACAAAGGGAGGCTGTCTGCGAAACTGATCATGTGGACAGCCTGTGGAGCAATTTCCAGACCTCGGTGTGGCTGGGCCATTATGGGCTCGGCCAGGGTAGGAAGATGTCTGCTCTCTTCTGTGCATTCCTGGCTGAGGTCTGGCCTCAGAGAGGTGGCAGCTGTCAGCAAGTGGGCCAGGCCTTCCCTCTCCCCCGGGGCCCTGGGGGGGAGTTGGCAGGGGGCCAGGCTTGGGCCTCAGCAAGCTCCTGCTGGAGGCAGTGGTGTGACTTCCACCTAGAGGCAACTGCAAAGGGGTCACTTTTCCTTTCAGCTTAGTCGCACTTGTGCTTTTCCATGTATTGGGCGTGGGGCATCCCTAACACCTTCCTTCAGCCCGTGGCCAGTTCCGATGGCTGCCAAAAATGAAGGAACCTAAGCCAAAAGCCCTGTGTAAGGTATATTCAGGGAGAAAATTTTAATTTCAAAAGAATTATTATTTTAGATAAGTATAGTTATAAACAGATGCAAAAGTATAAATTGGTGAGTAAATGTCCTTAACTGAAGTGAAAATGAATCAACATCTTTCTTTTTTTCTCTCTTTGAGATGGGGTCTTGCTAGGTTACTCAAGGCTGCCTCAAACTTCTGGGTTCAAGTGCTCTTCCTGCCTCAGCTTGCTGAGTAGCTCAGACTGCAGGCATATGCCACTGTGTGAAAGGACTTGGATCACATTTCCACAGAAGCCTCGTTCTCTCCCACCTGCACTTTGAACAAAAGGGCTGCAAACTGGATGTTCCCATGACCTCCAGCCCAGGCCTCCTCAGGAAAGCAATGTATGCATTCACTAACCAGTTTATAAAGGGCACAGATCAAAAAGTCAGGAGAAGATGCACAGGGCAAGGAATAGGGAGGGGCAGAGGGGAGGAGCTGCAACCGCCAGGCCCCCCATCTTCTCCATCCGCAGGTCCTCAGGATACAGCCCGCATCTTCTCCGCACCCTGTCCCCTGGATGTTCCTGAGGCTTCTTGGGGGGCTGGATCGATTGCAGCCTTGGCTGTCAGCAGCTTTGTCACTCTGTAGTCTCCGTCCCAGCCCTCAGCTGGGAGTGCGCTAGAAAGTCCAGCCAACGCCAAGCATTTGGCCTGCTTGGTCCCTGCTTTCAGGGATCTGTGGTGAATTCTCTGCTTACCGTAAGCTCAGGTGTGACCAAAGGGCCTTCTGTTGGGGAACAAAACTGGGCCCTTCCCTGGCAGCACTCCTATCCCTTCAAGTCACAAGTATTCTAGGACAGGTCATAGGGCTTGTGTATAGTTCCTTTTTATTATAATATCACCCCTGCAGCATTGAGTCTAGCGTAGTATAATGTAGTATCGTGTCGTATGGTGTGGTATGGTACAGCGTAGTATAGCAGAGTGTAGTGTAGTGTAGTATAGCGCAGTATAATAATGTAGTATTGTGTAGTATAGTGTAGTATAGCGTAGCTTTGGGCTAAGCTGTTCTCATAAATATTGTAAGGAACCTGGTTGCTGATGAGGGAGTTTCAGAATATCAATGCAACAACTCAAATATCCTATTCAAAAAGTGTATCCATGTACCCATTATTTCAAACCCACAAAAGGTGATGTTCTCTTACTCTTTCCACATGCCCAGTGCAGGCACGGGTTGCTCAGGAAGCCGAGGCAGGCAGGTGCTGAGGCTGCTCCTGCTCCAGAAGCCTGGTCTGCAGTCAGGAGCACTGGCGCTGCATTCTCAGTCTGTGTCCTGCGGAGGGCAGGGACCTGGGGTCTGTTCCCCATGGCCCACAGAATGTGTTGGGGGTTCTTTCCTCTGTTTAAGTCTGGGTTTCAGCTGACTCAAGCTTCTTTAATGCTTTCAATGTCAGAGGACCCTGAATTGTCACTAACACTTCCTGGAGAGACCTGTGATACACACGTGGCTATGAAGATTGGGTTTAGCACCCACAAACCTGTAACTTGGACACAGCAAAGGAAAATACTGTAGCATTTTAGAAGGTAAAGTGCCCAGGGTGTAGAAGATACATAAGTGGGCCAAGTCTCATTTCTGTAGTTTGCTTACATTAGAGGCTATTTTAAAATATTACAGGGAATTATTAATGTATATATTTATATAAACTGATATGCATAATCTTCACCCATCCATATCTGTATGACTTATATCTATGTTTTTGTGAATATATATATATATATATATATATGTGTGTGTGAGTGTGTGTGTGCATGTGTGTGTGTGTGTACATATACACAATGGATTTTATTAACTGTAGATTTAGTATAAAATTCTGCAAGGGCTGAATTTCTGCTGTCACTGATGAATAGCCTTAAGAAATAAACAGTTTGGTTGGCATTACTGTGTTTTTCAACAATGAAGGGTAAGTTTGTAAATCTCTACAGGGAAATCTAGAAACAACAGCTGCTGCAGACCTCAGCTCTTCCAAGCAACTGTGCTGAGTTGTTTCTTCTAGTTTTGTTTTATGGTTTTGACACAATCATAAATCAAGCTAACTTCCTTCATTTCAGTAGTTATTATCTTACATGTAAATCTTTAGCAAATCTTAACAGTTTCTATGCAAAAATTACTTTTATTATATGATCTCCTATAAATTATATGAAATGATATAAAACACCTTATAAAGCTTAATAGCACAGAAAAAGAAATTATATTTGTCTTTTTAAATAGCACAAATCTTGATCCATTCAATTTTCTGGAGAGTCTAATTATAATTAGCTTTTTGTGTGAACGACAGAAAAGAACAGAAAACATCACATTTATTTAGCAGGTAAGAAGCCTTGATGTCTTCCTTTCCATCTGCCTTCCCCTAGTTAAAACTAAATTTATTGATGAAAGTATGTTATCTACTGTGCGAGAGATGTAAGAGACCCCACCTAGCTCTATAAGGGTCACTCTGCAGATTATGTTCAGTCCTGGTCACCACACATTCAGGGCACATCAAATTACATTGCCTTTGGGAGAAGGGACCAATTGGATGAGGGACTCAGGCTCCTTTGACATTGGAGAGTCACAGAATTGTTTGTGACTCTTAGGATGGAGAGGAGAGAAGCAGGGACAGGGTGGGGCTAGCAGTTGTTAACTACAGCGAGGCTGAGCTCATGAACATCTCAGGGCTTTTTCTTCAACGAGGGCTAAACTTACTCTATGTTGCCCCCAAATGGAAACAGAACTACTGGGTGAAGCTGTAATAGAACAAATGTGGGTAAATACAGAGATGAACTTTTCTGTGGTCAAATCTGTTGAGAAAAGACGCTAAGTTGAGGAGTCATGCAGGGTGCTTTTAGCCTTGGACCTCCTCTTTGCACAGGGGCTCTGTCACTGGAAGTAGGATTGGATGAAACTGCCTTTGGTGGCCTTTCCAAACTCGGAACTCTGTGGCTCTTTTTTTCTGACTTGTGGTAGAGTTGTCCAGAAGAGGTGAAGCTTGGAGAACTGTTGCTTTCACAGTTCATTGTGGAGATTTTCATCCCACCCTGCATTGTAGTAATGCAGTCATTTTCTACAGGAGGAAAACATTTATTTTCTCATGCCAGATATGATTGTTATTGTTGAACGAATGTTTTTCTTATGTAATCATGATATGGTTCTTATGGAACTCTTTTCATGGAAGCCATTACAGTATGTTGTTCATAAAACTTTACTTGAAATTTTAATGGTCATGGTCAAATTTATAGTCAGTGGTTTTATACGCTTGGCTGTGTAAATATTTATGCTTGGTTGTCTAAACCACTCTGTGTTCTTCTCTTTGGCATGCAGAGCAATGCTTGTTGGACCCTCTTCTTTCTTTTATACCTCTGTTCCAGGAGTTGCTTGACTTAAGAATAAATATGATAATTTTTAGACACAAGAGATCTGGCTGGGGCTGGGCCTCGTTCTTTGAGATAAGAAGCCAAATCATTTTTACAGTGGTTTAAAATTTAAAAGTCCAGATTTTACAGTATATTTGATTTGTCTGTTCCATATAATTCTTTCCAGGTTCTTTCATATGTCCACTGTTTCTAACTTTAGTAAGAATAGAGAAAGAAGTGGGGAAAAGAAATAAACATTATTTAGGAGAGGGGGAAAAAGAGTCTTGCTTAAGTCTCCTTTGTTTTCCCTTAGTTAGAAGCTTGCAAATGTTTTATTTAAGAATTTAAACTCAAGAAGACATTTGAGAAACGTGAGAATGAGAAATGTAAAATGATTTGGTTCTAAACTTAGAAACTGAAGAGGGCTTTTCCGTGAGCCCACCTTCCCTGCGATTAATCTGGGGAATAATCGTGGCTCTAGCACTCTCCTTGGTGGGTTTTCAGAGGAGAAGGGTTTGAGCAGGGGCGCAGGAAGCAGGCCTGGGAGGGAAAGGCGGGTGCCTGCTGGCGATCGCGCTCAGGGTACCTGGAACGCCTGAAGATGGAGCTCTCGGCCAAGTTTTGATGCATAGAATGAAGCCAGCATCTGGACACTGAGGCTTGTTTACAGCCTAAAAATTTCCTTTCCCCACAACTTTGTTTAATAATCTGCTTGAAATATAAGTGTAGGCACTATGTTTTGAAATGCCTAAGAATCAAGAAAAAGTTACACAAAAGCTATGATTTTGGGGGAAATATATCTGAAAATTAGAGCCCAATTTATGTTTTGAAAGACACCTCAGCAGTTGTTTTTTTCTCTTTTGCCTACTGTCATTTCTGGCCCGCGGTGAGCACGGTTCATTGTGTAAGTGCGCGGTGGACGTCGTCTGTTCAGTATGCTCCGTGCTTTCCTCTCGCGGGCTGCCGTGTTTGCCTTTCCCGTTTTCCTTTTAGGTATGGAATACAACACGCAGCAACAAATACGTGATCCGAAGAGGCATTTTCTTCAGCCATCTGTCATCCGGTTCTATTTATAAAACGAATGGACTTTATTCCTCCTTACTTGTTCCTCTCCCGTTCATGTATGTGTTGAGAGGACTTTACTGATACTCACTGGCTAAAATCCTTTCGGAGTTTCCTATTTCCTTGTTTTTTCATATTTATATATGCATGCTTTATAAATCTAGGATCAATTTTAGAAATGTGGCTTTATATTTATCTAAGATTTTAGGATGATTAGGGAGCATTCATTTTTTAAAATCTCGTTTATTTAGGATTCACTGTGAACTCTGCTGTGAGAGTTTTTTCAGGATTTTCTGTCTCCTTTGTTTTAGGATCAAGCCAAACCAGGGGCCTGCTTGTCATAACTCAATGAGTTATAATCACATTTCTTCTGAACCAAGGCAATGTTTTTTAATTCTAAAAATTTTGGTTACAAAGTTTTAAGCCATTCTAAACCAGTCTTAATAGCCTCTAAGGTGTGTGGAACAGTCATCCTAAGTATTTCTCAATTCATGGTTATGTGGTGGTTTAATTGAAATGCTTAATTGAGGTTCAGCGATAATATGCATTAATCTTGTTAACCTTTTTTGGTGATGAGCAAGCGGCTTTCCCATTTCTTTTTTTTTTTAAAAGTTTTTTTAAGAGTACAGAATAAATATCAGAGTGCACCATTTTTACTTTTTAAATTAATAATCTGAAATTCCAAAGCATTACTGTTTCAAACCAAAACAAAACTAAAATGCATATAAATCTCAGGTGGCATAGTTTTGAGCTTTTGCCACCACTTGGATGCATTTATTTTGATGTTTTAACTATACATATGTATATGATACTTGATCATAAGGGGATGACTTTTAACAAAAATTAAAGAACAATAAATGTTTGGTTACCATTTATTGAGTAAAATGTAAAATAATACTCTGTCTACAGTAGTAACTAATTTTCCTTTTTTACTAAATGAAAAGCAAATGACTGCACACTATAATATGAATAGTTTCACAGTTTGGTAAAATTTTAAATGACTATTTTAAAATTATAATAATTATTGCTCCTCTAGTACAATAGCAGCTTCATACTAGATTAATATATTTCTTTGTTTTGAGCTGAGTGTTTAGGGTTGATTAACTCACCACTTTTTCCTGAGAAAGATGAAGATCACTCACTATTGTTGATGGGCTTGGTGATGGCTGTGCTTCCACCTCATGAGTCAACCTGGCATTAAAATTTTAAGTTCAAATTGTGTCTGTTAGATTTGACTTGAAGGATGAAAGGCTAGAAATGTGCATTTTCTTTTTCTCTCTCGTTCTCTCTCCTGCTGGCAAGCCTCCTCAAGGAAGCGCACCAGCCTCCCTGTCTTCTCCCACTCTTTCTCCACCAGGCAGCTCTTAGAGTGCTCCCCAGCCCTGTACACAGGTTTTCCAAACTCTCGTAACACTGTAATGTGATCGCATCTTCCCTGCAGTAGACATAGTGTGAGACTGTGCCTTGTATTAGAATATTCCCGCACACCACGCACGTTGGCTTGCTGTAGTTGCTAATGCATGCATCACAATTGTACAGCACCCAGCTGCCACACACAGTCTTCTAAAAGCCATGAGCTCAGTAGAAGATGACAACCCTTGAAACTGTCACATTTATAAACTTCTGCTTATATGTGTAAATGTGCAAATGTGAATCCCCCCCAAACTAGAAAAAGTGTCAGTTGAAATTCTTTTTATTTATAATTTGGCTTTTGATAAAAGTCATAGTTATTTGCTTCCAAAGTAGTATGTATTTTTATATTTCTTTAATAGTCCATTAACAAACTATCAAGTAAAAATATCATACATGTTTTCAAAATGTAAGTAGCCTGTTGTATTGCTAATTTGCCCATGTGATATTGTCATGAACATTTATTTTTCTATGAGACCCAGGGAGATTAACTGAGTGATAATATCATAGTACTTTTTAAATGAATGGAAATATACTGCAGAGCTGCCCATTTGGTTTTATGCTTTCAATAATGTGAATTATTTTCTTAGTACTATGATGAAATTATCTAAAATCCATGAAAATCTACTTGGAGTCTGTGTGATTCAAAAGACAGAGAAACCATTTAATCCCCCTATGGCAAGACAGAGCAAAAGAAAACCTTATACTGCCAGTGATTAAAATCACATCTCCATAGTCCTCTCAGTCATTTGCTCCCTCCTTCATTTACTCTTACCTTTGAGGATGAGACCCCTGAGATTTAGATTTAATTCTTACCAGTCTTAACATGACCCCAAATGCTACCAAAAAATGCTTTATCCATTGCTAAATTAATTTTCTCTACCTTAGTCGCTTACTCACATGTTTAAGGGATTAGCCAAGGAACCTACAAGAGTACTTTTTTTCCTGTTTTAGAATCTACTTTTCAGGAGCTCTGTGCACATCTTAAGTGACTTCCTTTACTACCTAGCCACATCCTCTTCCAAACCCTTTTTGTTTTGGGATCTGTGGTCAATTATCTTATGAGACTGATGAATAAGAACTATTCACAGCTCTCTTACTAACCCAGAAGATTAGCATTATCTTTGAGTATTTCCAGAGCTGAAAAATTTGAAATTTTTTTCAATTAATTAAAAAGTTTGAAAAAACTTAACATATGTATATTACATCAGTACATACACATTCAGATAGCTATGAGGTGTGGAATATGTGTTATTTTCTTTTTTAAAAATACTAAAAATAAAGTTCACTTTTGGTGTGATTTAAGGTAACACGAGGAAGCATCATTAGCAAAGCCTGCGTGACAAGAGGACAAAATGAAGAGATGGACTTAGACATTGTGCAGAAAAAATGATTCGCAGCCCTAGTGTGCTGTCACTAGACTCGAAGGAGCATTGCTACGCTCATGAGGTGTGTATGTAATGTAACAAGCACTTTAAAAAGGGGAAACACATTTTAACAGGAAAACAGAATACGGCTTTCAGAGTAATTCTAGCTGTAGTTAACTTACAGTTGATTTTGGTAATTGATGGGGAAAAAACCCAACTAATTTAAATGAAAACAGAAAATGAGTGAAGTCCTCAAACTCTCTTTGGGTTCTTGATTTTGAGTGTTGGGGTCTGAGGAGAGTCAGCTTGGTGTGAGGAGCATGGTGACATGATGTCAGTTTGAAGCAGTTTCAATCACTTTAAATAATGATGACATTTAAAGAATGTAAATTCTCTACTTAGCATATTTTATCCTTGTGGCAGTTTGTCTTCATTATTCACCAGTACTTTTAAACCAGAATTAAGAGTTCTACCCACAATTTACCAATAAAGGCAGTAAAACAAAATGGGAAATTAATTATTAGAATAAAAAGGAATGGGAAGACAGAAATGAGGTAAGATTAGAATAAATGCACAGAAAATGTCTGTTCTATAGTTTGGGAATGTGTGTTTACACGTATGGGTCTATATACCTTATGTTGGTATTTTAGCTATCAGAAACTTAGCACACACAATTTTCCTTCACAGTAACCTATTTTTATAATTTTTTGACATTTCATTTGGAGCCTGAACCATAAAAAATTGTTTTTTAAAAGAGTGAATGGCTTTCTTCATGCTATTACTTTATGAACAATGTAATACTGTCAGGAATAATTATTATGTATGAGTATAATGCATGGATATATATGGACTGGTTTTGATTTAACAAGTCTCAACTTACAGGTTTTGACTTTACCATGGTGTGAAAGTGACATGTATTTAGTAGAAACTATGCTCCAGATTTTGCATGTTGCCTGTTCCTGCACCAGCACAGATACACATACATGTGATATCCATGTATGTAGTAGTTGTATGTTGAACCAGGAACAGTGAGGTTGTCTTTTTGCCTTCTCAGGTCATTTATGTGAGTGAATATTTGTTTGTAGTTTATTGATTCCACTTTGAGAGATGTCAGTATCTTTGAAAAGCATCTTCACATCCTTTGGTCAAGTTTGTTGGCTTGGGTCTGCAGCCAAGTACAGGAAAACCTGAACCCAGAACATCTGGATCTCAGCACCTTTACTAGACCCCATGGAAACATTGCAGTGCAGGCTTTTGGGTGCAGTTCTGTGACACAGGGCATGGTGGCAGAGCCCACACAAATGCTTGGCTGCTCCAGTGGGATGCACTCTGGCTGGCACTTCTGGCAGAATCCTTCTGCACAAATGGAGCATTCATTCATAAACCTTTTACAGACTTCAGTGACTTAACATATGTGGTTTGTTAACTTCCGTGGAACATTTACATTTTGATCATGCAAACATCTTTTTAGTCACAGATTTATCTCTTTTTTTTGGAGGGAAAGTGGTGTTGGAACCCATTAACCAATCCATAAGTGCTTATATATGCCAACATAGAGCTACTTGCAGAAGCATCGAAGGCAGAATCCCACTGTAAATGCACAAATGTGGGCTGCTGTACAATTCTGAAAATTCTATGGCTTAGGTCTCAGTCCCTGTCTTTGCAGAGCAGCTTTCTTTCTCAATTGGGGTAAAGATCATTGCACTTTGGAGGAAGTGATCCATTCTAGTCCTTTTCAGCTGTAGTTATTAGAACAATCATCCTAACAGCAAGTTATAATTGGCCTTATTCCATTTACATGCACTTGGTTACAAGGAAAAGCCTGTTTTTTTTGTTTTTGTTTTTACTGTCAGATTCATAGCCATAAGGTGTGTGTTCTAACTCATATTTTCTTAATTTTTTTAATGATGCATTAATGGTTCACTCACAGATCTTGATATCATCTTTATGCCATCTCCTTACTGACTCTGGCTCATCACAATTTCTCATAATATCTTATTATTAGAGAGTACAGCAGAATTCCTAGTCCTTGATTCTGGGCTTCCTCTGTGTGATTGCAACTCTGAAACTCCCTTACACTTGGGATTATAGTAAGCCTGCTGCTAACTCAGAATTCTTAGGATTTTAAAAAGTTAATTATTCTTGTCTCAGACTTTAAGTTCTGAAGTGTGTAATCTAAATAATGGGCTTTGTCTTCATCATTAAATAACTATTGAGAGCTGATTCATTGTCTGGCCTATTTCATGTTCTGTGGATACAGTGGTCTGTGACTTCCGGAGCTTCGATTTTTATGGAGAAATTATATCCCGGATTTGCCAAAATGTCCCAGTTTCTTACAGATCAATTAATGCCCATTAGTTATATGAACAGCTCCTCTCCCTTTTACTGGGGGTGAGCACTGGATTATGACACTCATTATAATAACAGTTCCACGATTAGAAGTATAAGGGAGAGAGGTTTTTATGGTCCACAGGAACCGCCTCATCTGAGGTCTTTCCTTGCTGTATTTTTTTCCTCTTTGAAACACCACTTTTTCCCCTCTATGGAAACCTCTTATCAGTTAATTTCTACTGACAGACAGTAAAATCTCATTCGATTGGGACATTATCCTCTTATTGTTACTCTATAAAATGATACTCTACTAAGCATGTAAATATGAACCACATTTTCAATGATATATAGGAATTATTTTAGTATAGTTCAGCAGATTCATCTTTTTAGTTTTCCCATTATCTTATTCTGTCATCCTATATTTATTTTCAAACAATAATCATTTTTAAAATCATTACTCTGAAATATTAGATAAATATTTGTTATTTTTCCGTTTATTTAGGTGATAAGATTTTGAGACTATAGAAAATATAAAGTTGCAGGATGGCAAGACAAACAAGAAATTCTTTGCAGAAGGAAAATAATATTCCACTTAAGGAAGCTGGAAGAAAGATTTCCTCTTATTGCCCACAAAAAGAAAAGGGATGGAGCATGTCACGTTGTTGTGTATGCATCGGCACTTTCTCTCACTCTCAGCAGTGTCCCCGTGTGGCAAGGGTATCTTTTCTTTATTGGTAAGGCCAAAAGTTTAATTTTGTCTAGACAACCGAATTAAATTTTTTTCCAAATAATTTAAAGCATTTTGAGAAAGTATTACCTTGAAGTGCTTATAAATTTTCAGGACAGAATACTGATTTATCAAGTAGTTTACTTCTAGGACATATGAAAATTATACTTCTAATTCCTTAAGCCATAATACTCAGTTTCAAGTTTCTAGGTTTTATAAAGCTTGGAAGGGCTACATTAGAGTTTCTAGATATGGATTTAAGAGTGGTCCTACTACTGATCAGTTACCATTTCGATCAGTGTATAGGACTAGGCACTCTCAAGAGTTTTTAAAAATGCTTTATTTTATTTAACCTGCACAGCAGCATGAACATAGAGCCACTATTATTATCCCTATTTAATAGCTTAAGAGACTAAACTGTAGAGCAGTTAAGTGACTTGTGTCCTTTCTCCCTTCTACTTTACCAACTAATTAAATAGATCTTTGCTCTAAATCAGCAGGATAAGGTAAATCCACCTCAGGTTCTTATATGTGAATATTTCTTAACTGTCATGCAATGCTTAGTAACTTCTGAGATGTTGTATTGTTATGGAAGTGAAGATCACTCATAGAGGATGCAGTGTGTACCTTTCTAGAGCTATTAAACTTTTGACTCTGGGACCAAACTGTGTCCCTGAGCATATATATTTAGGTAAATATTTCTTTGGAACATTAAAAATGTGCACCTTCTGAGTGAGGTTCTGGTGTTATTCCTTGGTTTGCCTTTGGATAATATGACACAGTGCTATATTTTATTTGCTTGCTTTTTGAATATATTTTCTCTTTCTCATAATGTTCACCCTAGTTTAGAACTAGAAGTCATTTGTCTTAGTCGTTGGCACACTGACAATTTTATTACTGATTATGTTGCTTTCTTTTTTTTAATTTCCTGAAAATCAAAACCAAATTTGTGATTTGCTCTTTGCTAAGCATTAAACAAAAATTTCAATGCACATTTCATAGACTGACATTAACCATGGCTTCCTTTCTATTCCATGTTCTATTGTCAAGAGCTCAGATCTAGGATCAGACTAGCGGGGTTCAAATCTCATCAAAACTTCTCACTCTGAGACTTGGTCAAGGTAACCTCTATAAAGTCAGTTCTCATCTGTTTCATATGAGTGTAACAATAGATCACTTTCATAAGGTTGTTACAAGAATTAAATGAAATAATGCATATAGAATCTTTAGAACACTATCTGACATACAGTGTACATTAAATATTTATAAATCTACTCAAATCTCTTTTATATTGAGGCTTAACATAAATGAAAGTTAAAATGCTGCCTTTATCCATATGTCATATAAGAACATAAACAATCCTACCAAATTTAAATGTTTGCCAGAGTATATTTGAGATTGCATGTGCTAATCACAAAATATAGATTCTTTTTTTTTTCATTTCATAAACTTTTAGAGAACTTAGACAAAAGCCAGAGAACTTGTGCAGATATAAGCTCTGAATAATATATAAATGATACTCTACAAACTTAAAGAAATGGATTAAATAAATGTATACTTCTGCTTCTGGTAGGATAGAAAAATATTCTATTAAATAAATGAATATAAGTTAAAAAAGGAGAAATATACAAAATGTATATGAAATCTGGCAAATGCTTTACCTTTTCACAGAAGTGAAAGTATGTTCCATTCCAGTAAGTGGGAGGAAGCACTGGAGTTTCAACCCCAAGGCAAGCATGTCCAGGCAGCCAAGCACATGCAGGCCCCATGTGCACAGCAGGTTCAGGAAAGCTGGGTTAATTAGATGAATGTCCTGGCCCACAGAAAACCCACTGAGGGGTAACTAGCTCTTGTAGGGACATTGTATGAGACATTCCCTTTTATTTCCCTGAAATTTGACCAAGCTATACAGTAAGAAAATATTTTCTGCTGAAACTTCAAACTTATATTCAGTAACAGGGTAAAAATGGTTTCCTCTTGTTTATTTGAGCTTTATTGTTAAGACCCTCTGCGTTATGCTTACAGATAGTTTTTTGTTTGGTTCTTAAAACTTTTGCTTTTAGATTGTTAAGGTTAATACTGGCCTATGTTGTCCTCCTTTGGTTGCCAATGAGTACTAGAATTGCAGCCTTAGCACTGTGATTCAAGGTACCATCCGGGTCTTTGCTTGTCTTGTGGGATACATGGAAAGGAGTCGGAAATGGAGGGCCCTTCAGAGTTTAGTCTTTAATTTCCTAAAATATGGAGTTGTATGCTAAGTGCTTGAGGTTCATTTGTTTGTAGAATGTGGAGGAACAGGATTGAAGTAAGACGTGCTTTTTCCTAACAATCCTAAATCAAAAGAAAGCTATCAACATATATCTATGGTTTAATCGTTTAGTTCAATTAACTTGTTCAGTTGTTACATTCTCCAACTTGAAGAAATAGTCATCAAAATAATTCTTAGTACAATCCCAATTCTGTCTAGTTTGGTATCTGCTTGTGGAATCAAATCTGTGAGTAAGATGCTAAAAAGTCAATGGATCACTTAACCCGAGTCCCCGGCTTATGTAGATATGCACACGTAAAATCGTTACAATTACAAGGACCTTGGGTAATGCAAAAGAAGAAGAAGGAAGATAGCCCAAGAACACTTGTGATTTCAATATCTGAACTTAAAAGTAGCAGCATCTTCATTAAAATGCTATTTTCACTAGTTATAATACTAAATGTGAACATTAACTGAAACGTGTTATGTATTAAGCACTTGCATGTAATTTAGTCTACAGACACATGCTGTAATCCAACTTTCCCAACCAACAGATAAGAAAAGTGAGAGTTAGGGAAAAAATACAAATTTTCTAGACTTCACAACTGTTAAGTGCAGGGATTTTCTTTCTTTCTTTCTTTCTTTCTTTCTTTCTTTCTTTCTTTCTTTCTTTCTTTCTTTCTTTTTTAATCAGTACGGAGAATCAAACTCAGGACTGTGTGCTTGCAAGGCAGGCGCTTTTGCCACTGAGCTAAATCCCCAGCCCCAAGTGCAGGCATTTTCATACTATGTTTCATGGCTACATTTATAGAGCTTAAGGCATAGAATAAATTAGAATATAAGCCAGCAACATGGCCAACTGGTTACTTCAAACCAAGTCCACTAAACCAATAGACGCTTACCTTGTGAAACTACTTTGTTCACAGAGCTTTCATAATTCAGACAAATTCGAATAATATAATTGAGATTTTTTTTATTTAACAAGGAAGCTGAAAACTATCAGTGACAGATGACCACTGGAAGAGGAAGTGAAGAGCTGATCTGTTTTCATGCTTGATGCTATATAGTCATATACTTTGATTCTATATAGTCAATTATGTTATATATATTATTATATTATATCAATTATATATATGGTCTCTATGTAGTCTATATATAGATATATTTTATACATAAAATATATAATATATAGTATGTAATATATACTTTATATATAACATATATTATAGATAATATAATATAATATATATAATGTATATAGTTATATGTATAATCTTGAAGTATTTGCTGGACCTAACCACATCACATGCAAAGGATTTGGTATGCATTGGGCAGTGAGACCTTGAAAAATTGAAAACTAATAAGTATTTTTCTCTGGGAATAGGGAGAATTGTTATCTCTGACAGAAGAATTATCATTTTCTTAAGGATCAAAGTTGTCAAGCAAAGGGATAAAATTCTGGTAATTATTTCAGACAATTGGCTCAAAAGAGAGAATTTTTGTGTGGGTGGAGGCCTCGCCTTTTTTCCTGGAGCCAAGAAGTCTCACGGAGAAGGCGTGACTAGATCTGCCTATCTAGTGCGTACAGAGGTTTTTGTAGCTGTTGGGCTGATAGATGTTCTACTTACTTCTAATCTGTGGTGTGCTATATGCTCTGCACATCAGGCTCCCTTTTTACCTTTTCCAGTTTAAAGACTGATCTGTAAGCCTGACCTTACAAACCTGTAAAGAGGGATAGAAAGTTGCAGTATTTGTCAGAAAACCCATTTCCACTGGAACAAGTGGTTCTTCTCTGTCCTTTATATAGGCTCTGTGTTTCTCTTGGTGGCCTTCAGGTTAGAGTGCCACTTTCTCTTTGGTAGAACAGCTATCAGCATATTTCAGTCAAAATTTAAAGATGATGAAATTAAATCTGGATTATTGAAGTTGACAGAGAAAAGAAATACAAGGAGATGATTCTCTACAGGCAACTCTGTTTTCATGTTTCTTTTTCTTCAACCAATTTTTTTAAGTATAATGCTATTTAAATGAAAAAACGATAAAAGCAAATTCATTTGAAATCAGAGGCATGTTTGAATTTCTCCTGTTTTATATGACTAAAATCACCCTTGGCTTTGCTTTAAAGAGCACTTTAGACATATGCTAAGGTCAGTCATATATTATGAGTTATTCACAACCAATGTCTACTTAGTAGGTTCAGAAATATTTAATCACACTGCAGCTTATTTCTAAGTCTTTTTCTGAGTCTTTTTCTGTTGGTGAGTTTTCATCATCATTTGGGAAAATATTTAACTCCTTTTCTTGCAAGGATATAAAATAAAAATCACTTAAAATAAAAGAGGAAATTATTGGAAATACAATTAGGGTATTTGTACTCAACCAAATTCTGAGATATTCCTAAACCTTGGGGTGGTCACGAACTCATTTCCTACTCTCATCACCTATAGCAAATCCTAAAGGTGTGTGGTAATGTTGGTTCCTAAGCATCACACTAATAGTGAGCCTTTTCATGGTTCTGGTAATAGCTTTCCATCACTATAATGAACCCCCCACCAAGGCAACCAACTTAGAGAGAGAAAAGGCTTTTTCCGTCTCATGACTGCAGTTTCCAGTTTGGAATCGTGGCTCTGGGCCTTTGAAGGAAGCACACAGCATGATAGGAACATGTGGTGGACACAACTGCTGACTTTATTTGCCAGGAGGCAAAACTGAGAAGAGGTAGAGACCAAGGCACCACAGTTTCCCTTGGTGAAGCAAGACCTCACCTTCTAGGGGTACACGGCACCTCCCAGGGGTGCCTCCCCGGAACACAGGGACTTTTGGTGGGCACTCACCTAGACTAAACCAGTTCCCTTGTTCATGTCCTTCATTTATCTAACATGGTTATTCACTTCCATCTCTGTACTTTAGTAACTGTCACTTTTCTTGCCCTCCTATTTAAAAATTTAGATTATTCCTTTTGTGCAAGGTCAGTGTAAATATCATTTTCTTCATTATTTTTTCTTTGTGATGCTTCAGAAATGTGCCTTCCTTTGAGTTCTGAACTAATTCGTTTGGAATCTCATAGCCAGCAGTGCTTAGGTTGAGACCTCGCGGGGCGCCAGGCTGGAACTGCTGGGCGGCTTCTGTCCTCAGTTTCCCCAGGCACAGGTGGTCTCCAGGAACTGTGAGCGCTGCTGAGAGCTGGAGTCAAGCGTATGCTCTTCATTCTCCAGTGCAGACTGCGCAGCTGCAGCGCGCACGGCCTGTTTAGGAGCAGTCCTGGCCCTCCTGGGCCTCTCCCCACTCCTGGAGGTTAGTGAGGAAGCTGGTGTTGCTTTCTTCCCCGTGCTCTCATCTCCCCAAGCAAGATGCCTGGTTTCCCTCAGCCTCATCTCACTCTTGCATTTTTATGCAAGGGCAGCACGGGCCCAGACTCTCCACTCTGCTCCCTATCAGCTGCCTGGTGGAGCACAGGGCACGTTCCCACCTCCGTGCACCCAGCCTGAGCACTGGGGCCAAGTCACTTGTGCTGGTTCCTCCCTGCCAGGCACCACAGCCCCTGGGCCTTGTGGGAGCCCACTCCCCGCAGGTATGCCTGTCTCCTGGGCTGGCCGGGCCAGAAACCCTCAGTCATCCTGACTCAGCCGCCCGAGTCCCTGCATTGCATGAGTCATGAGGCTGTGTGGCTTCTTTGCTTGATCGTGCCCTGTTCCTGGCTCTCCTGCTTCGTGACCCAGTTGTGGTATCTCCTCCTCTCTCAAGTCTCCTTCTACAGAGGGGACCCTTCCTTTGCTCTCTTCCTGTTCTACAGTCTACAGAGAAGTCTTGTCTCTTATAACAAATCCAGTGTTTTTGCGTTTCTGTCATGCCATGACTTGGTCCTGATCCATCTTTCCAACTTTATTTTCCTCTCCTCTCCTCCTGAGCTGTGTTCTTGTACCCAGGTTCTTCTGCCCTTGTTCCAGAAGTGATAGAAAATCAAGGAAAAGAGTGTGGCTTGGCTGTCAAACAGAGCAGGGCCTTGCTAGCTCTGTGAGCTGGACCAAGTTACTCCACTTCCAGAATCTTAGTTTCCCACCAAGCAGTACTTAGCACCTGGGGTACTGTGAGAAGCTATGGAGTGCAGGTTCAGAGCACAGCAGGATGGCGGCTACTGTCATGTGTTTAAGAAATGTTGCTGTGTTCACTGTAGCTATCATCGTCTTTCATCTGATGGACACATAGTTCCTCTCTGAAGCCTTAACCAAGGGGCTTGGTGCTTTCTCTTAGTTCCCATGGAACAGCTGAGGCTCTGAAACACAGACTAAGGGGATGAATAGCAGGGGACAGTGGGGACCCAGGAGGTTTGGACTCTAACCATTTCTCCAATGATTAACTCAAGACCGCAGACATAATCATTCTGAATCTCAACTTCTTTGTTTTTAAAAGGAGGAAATTACCAACTTTTTCCACTTCATATGGTTGTTGGAAGATCAAATGAATTTGCCTCAGAAACAGTTCAGAATAGATATTTCACTGGTTGTTTAACATCAAGTATATATTTTCACTGCATATTTAGTGGTTGAATTTTAGGATAATTTGGTAATTAGCATTGACTTGAGGGATACATATAGATTTTTGGAAAAATAACTTTATGCAGTTATATATATATATTTCTTGAGGAAAGGTGGATTATGGAAAGAAAAATTGAGATGTGTTATATACATGAACTGATTAGCCATGATGAATGTAATCCTGATGGCCCATAAACACATGGTCACAAAAATAAAAAATTAAAGAACACTTCTTATAGTGATATTTAACAAGCACTTTTCTGTAGGAAAATACTAAAATGATAGTAAAAAAATTCAACCTTATAAATTCACTTATATATGTTATACATTCATCTTTATTCTTCTAATTTCTTCAGACTTATACTTCCAGAAAGGACAATGATGTAAAACAGATATTCCCAGGGCTTAGGGATAAAAATCTCAGAGATGGTTCCTATGACTTCTTATTTCAAAGTTTTCAAAAGAAGTAAAGGAGCCATTAAGAGCAAACAGCAATTAGAACAGTTGAAATGCTTTTCTAATTTTAAAGTAACTTGTGCCGTGCTTAAACCCCTGATTCTACTTCTTAGATGCCTGGAACCGACAGCCTCCCGGCTAACGGAAGGGCCGCTCCTCACCGGCCCAGTGTAAGCTGTTTCCGCAGCGCCTGAACCTGGCGCCTTGGCCCTGATGACAGCCAGAAGGAGAAACGGTGGCCACAGGGAGTGGCCTGCTCTCCGTGATTCACCACTCCCAGTGGCTGGGATGACACTTAGGGGGAATCCACTCCTTTTTAAATGCCAGGTTCTCACCTCCGGACAATTAATTTTCAGTACACAAATTTTTTTTTTAAACAGCTGGTCACACCTCTTAGGAAAACAAAAAGTAAGTCAGTCAAGCCCTCACAGGCTGCCTCCTCAACCTGATTCATTCACATTTCTGCTAACCGCAGACACAGTGAAGGCAGAAGATGCAGTACTCAGGCTGCCCCTTAGCTAAGTCCTTCTGTGTAGCCTCGGTTCTGAGAATTTTGTAAATAAGAACGTGTGCAATAAAGATCAAGATGAATGTTTCTCCAAGGAAACAATGTGGAATTCCCAGGAGTTCACCCTGGAAGCATTCGTGGATGCTGATGCCTTTGGAGGCAACGATATTCCAAAGTTAACAGACTCAGAGAGAGAGAGAGAGAGAGAGAGAGAGGGCTCTGCGGGGCTGTGAAGGTTTCAGGGTCACAGTTCACAGCACATGGGCTACTGAAGCCTCTTTGGCCATCAGAAGAACCAATAGTGACAACAGCAACAGCAGTGGGTCACACTTACACTAACATCTCTGACCAAAATCCTTGGACAAAGATGTGAAAACAATCAGCATGGTAGCAAAAATTAACTGGACTTTTACATACTCTGAAACTAATAAATACTCTGAAACTAATAAATTAGAACAGTTTAAATGCTTTTCTAATTTTAAAGTAACTTTAAAGGTCTTTACATGGTCTTTAAAACAAACTTGCTTATATGTTAGAAATTGTATATATACTTTAAAAATGTTTTCTACATTAATAAAAAGAGTGCTTCAAAAAACCCACAATCTTTTCAATTTAAAGAACTTAGTTTTGCTTTTGTTTGCAGATTTGTGTGATCACTGATGCTAAATGTTGCTGATCCATAATACAAAAAAAGATTCCTGTTCACCATAGTTCATGTGTTAGAAGTAGTACACATTGAAGAGAGTACATTTTTCTTAAGCCTTCATATTTTGAACTCTTTATTTAAAAAAACATTATTGTTACATGTGATGTAAACCTGCTTTCATTTACTTAATAAACTATAATATATATATATATATATATATATATATATATATATATATATAAAATGTAAGAAAAATAACTGGACTTAATAGTTTGGTCTTTGTAGAAGTTGGAATATTTTGGTTGTGGTCTTTGGTTGTGAGAACTTTTCCTTTTATTTCATTTTTCTGAAGTGAGTAGCAAAGAAAGTCTCCAAATTACTTTTCTTTTTTAGTGGAGACTTAAATTTTAAATGAAAATAACCTGATAGTAATATGTTTATGTTCTTTCCTTAGGGTCAATATTTAAAGGTTTCTAATTTAAGAACTTTCTCAAAAGTAAGACTTTAGTTTTCAAATTCCCTCTCCTTAACCCTTTCTCAATGCATTTCAGGCCCATGTTCTGATAACAAAGAGGTGTTTATGTTGTTTATGGGTTTATTTGTTTTTTTAGGTGTTGTTTGTCTCTCCCACTTTTTAAATCAGTTAGTTTCAGAATCAGATTTCCATGTGTCATTCTTTGACTTTATGCATTTTGCTGGAAATAACTATATCACGTCAAAATCCATTCATTCAGCTGAATTTATTTGCTTTGTTTATTTATTTAGGGAACATGGTGAGATTTTTTGTTTAGTTGATAATATTCCTTGTGAGTTGTAACAAGTGGGGAATGAAAAAGTAAACAATTCCTTTGCAAGACTTAAGTATCAAACCATTAATGTTGTGTCTCACTGTGTAGTTTAGACTATCCTTGAACTAACTATGTAGTCAAGGCTGAGCTCAAACTCAATGCAATCCTCCTGCCTCAGCTTCCAAGTGCTGGGATTATAGGAGTGCACTGCCATGCCCAGCCACTAATGTTTTTCAAAATCTCTTTATTTGGTTCTGCCTCAACTAAAATTTCATGAATAAATCAATCTTTCTTTCTTTCTTTCTTTCTTTCTTTCTTTCTTTCTTTCTTCCTCTTTCTGTCTTTCTTTCTATCTCTCTGGTTTTTCAATGAACATACTAATAGAGATTTTTGGGAGAATGAAGGGCTTACGGAGGTAAAGGGATTCAGGAATACATGCATTGTGGTATTAAATCTGGGTAATACATTCAATATTTTCGACTTAGTACCTGGAGGGAAGAGTGGCAATTTTCTGGTACCAAAGAGGATAAGATATGATTCTAAAAAGTCTACACAGGAGCCCCAGCTATGTGGCATATAAATGAATTTACAAATATGCATCATATCCTTTCAAAGAATATTTCAAAATTTGTTGACATATATGAGCAAACGCAAAAAAATGGGTATTATTGATTCGAGATTCCTAATATTATACAAATGGCATAGTTTTAATGCTGTGCCATGTAAGATTCTATGAACAAAAGTGACATTACAGTATCTTGTGACTGGCTGGCTTATTCTCCTTTATTGTTCTTCCTTTGGTCAGCCCTGGTTCCAATCTCCCCCTGCCCGGGTATCTAAAATTCAGAGCCTACAGCCAAATGAAAAAAGTGAGAGGACAACCCCAATATAAAGGGAAGAAGAGATTAAAAGGCAAATGAAAGGTATCAATTTTTTTCAGTCTAGGCTGCAAGTCTTGATTTTATTTCATGAGATGGGAGAGGAAGTATAGGAAGGTTTTCCCCTGTTGCTGTGACAGGTCACCATTTTTAATCTGAAGGTCACAGCCAAGTTCCCTGTCTAGTAATTGCTTGATTTGACATCTGTCTTGACCTATATTTACTTTGGCCTTTCTGGCTAAGGTCACAAAAGCAAAAGAAGATAGAAGTCTTATAAATGCCTTGATGATGAAAAATGAGAGCAGTATCCCTCTGGCCCTTGGTATGAATATATGTATAGTGTGTTGGACTCTTTGGTGCAATTCACAGTGGAAACTCTTTTCCATTTTTATCTCATCCTGGAGATGTATTTTGTAATGACATTTTGTTGAAGAACATAGATATAAAAACTGAAAAAACCTTGTTCAATCAAAATTTCACTATAAGAAGTAAAGGCAGATTGCCTTCGACTAATTATTTTTTAGCTGATCAGAATTCAGAAGCATACAGTTGTACTGCCACTTTTCAGACCCTCTAAAGCAGGACACAACAAACATTTGATATGTACTTTAACTGTGTGCTCATCATTTCTTTTAGGAAATATGATGTCACTTAGCATCATAGATGTTAAATTTCTCCTTCATGTACTTTTATAGATCAGACATATACTGCAGGGAAAATTTTTTTTCCTAAAACATTGTTAGTCAATAACCATCCACAATTTCTTTATTTTTATAATCAGGGCACAACTATGAATTTAAAGGTGAGATGCCACATCATTTTTTGCCAAATCCTAACCAGAGGATTTTAGCTAACAATCTTCAAAAGAATTATTTAGAAGAAACTTAGTATCATAGCCTACAGTATATTTTAGTATAATTTCATGAACTTTACATGAAATAAAAATATGATTTTTTATACAATTCAAAATTCTCAGTATACCTTTGATCTATTAGATGATCCATAATGATACACTGCCTGTTACAGTAAGTGAGAAATCTGGGGCACTGAGATTACCAGAGGGCACACAGAGAGACATTTTTAGAAAAATGTAGTAATATCCAACTGAGGTTTCATGGCAATTGAGAAGAAAATGTCTTAAAAATGGTTATAATTGACTTTCTGGAAAATTGTGTATTTCCAGTGCTTTAACTTGAAGTTAAATTTGACATTACTGTTTTATTGTATATTAAGTGGTACAGAAGCTTAAAATTTCAAAGATATAATTACTTTTCATTCTCTATCTTCAAAATATTTACCACCACTTGTGATTAAATCTGTATTTCCTGATTTACTTAAGAAACACGTGTATTCTCCTGCTCAGCCATGCATTCTCAGGACGGGCCTGGGGAATTTGCTGGCTTCTGCAGTCTTCCCACCCAGCTTCCTTCCTCACACACAGCCTTCCGTGTACGTGAACACCTGCAAATTCAGTTCTAGCATTGAATGAATGATCCTTTGAGAGTCCACTTTGCAAAGAGGGATTATAGTGAACAGAGGGACTGGGAAGTAGCAAAAGGAAGAGACTTTGCTCAGCACAGAGGTGTGGCTATTGGCCTACGGCCTCTTCTGCATCTGGCAGTCAGGTCTTTCTTACTGAGGCTTCTATTCAGCATGGTTCAGACCGTCATGGGCTTATAGATACAGGAACAAAAATGCCAATTTCTGTATTAAAACACTTCCACCAAGGATGTCTGCGAGACACAAACTGGTGTAACTGAGTATGGAACTGAGAAGTGATGTGCTTGAGCATCTCCAGAGGAGCCCACACATGGCATGGACACATCTTTGGCAGTCTCTGTTTCCAGCATTTCTTCTTTCCCAGATAAAAATTTGCTATCTAATAACAGTGAGCAAAGATTTGTACTGGTAAATAGCAATGTACCACCCTCTGTCCTTTAAGAAAGACTTGCTCCATTGCTGACCCCAGCTCTCAGTCTGTCCTCTTCTGACTGCCTCAGTTTCAGAGTGCTGTCACACCCAGTGTCACTCCCTCTTCCTATTCTGTATCTAGAGACAGAGGCAGGAGAAGACATGGTGGGTCAGCTCCAGTTCTCCCTAGGGACCACCAGCATCACAGCTCAACCTCTTCTGTCCACTTATTTCTCCCACCTCTTACCCTAAGCATTGATCCTAAGTTCCTTAAAAGTTTTCTTCCATTATTGTTGCCCTACACTCAGCACAAAGATGCATGAAGTCACCACTCAATAAATGCACATTTGTTAAACTGTCCTAAACCAATCTGTGCCAGTTAATCTTAATTGTCATCTTGACTGAATTAAGTGACTTCTGAAGAAGAGATTGGAGCATAGGCCACTGTATTACTTAGTAGATTAATCATGTGTGCGTAGTAGAATGTGGGTTAAGAGGTGGGGCCCAGTTGAAGGTGGTGGGTCACTGGAGCACCCCTTTGGTGGCTCTCTCTCTTGCTGATGTTTTTTCCTTGTGCTCTGCTTCCTAGCCACCAAGAAGTGAGCAGTTTTGTTCCACCATGCCTTCCCACCATGATGTTTCTGCCTTGAAATTTGCCATCCATACACGGAACCCCAAAAACTATAAGCCAAAATAAACTCCTCTTTTTGATTATGGGTGTCGAGTGTTTTGCCTCAGCCATGAAACAATGCACAGTGGTTTGCTGACATCCAGTTCATATGAGCTGATGATAAAATAATTAGGATATTTTTGAATTTCTTTTCTGCTAAGGTGGATTCTTGGGGGGAAAGAAATGGTCAACCTGGTTGGTGAAGTATTGGGAAAATGGTCACCTGTTATGGTGCTGGTCAAATTCTCTTGGTCTGAAGGCAATGATATTGCTGACAGCATAGGGCAGAAGTTAAAACAGAGAAAGCGTATGCTGCTTGAAAAAAAATACCAACAGCTAGTTTCCAAATCATATTTAGAAACGTGATAGTTCTTTTTTAGTTCACATATTTGTACAAGAAATAAAACACTCAAATGGTGTTTTTGTTTATGAAAGAGTCAACTCATTGTCTGACTAACATAGAAATCTTTTCTATAGAATATATATGATGTTTCTAGAGCAATTAATGTTTAAGAGAAGGTAGAAATGTCTAGTGAAGATATTTTTCAGGAAACTTATTTCATATTGATAGGATCCAGTTATATACTTTTTGACATATTAAATTGTAAATTGTGAACTTGATTGTGTTTTGAAACTAAGTTTGGCAGTAGTCTTTTGAGGGACAGCTAAGTTTGTTGAAATTAGAGTTAACCTTTCGAATTACTCTGTAAACTAAAATGAGACTTTAAAAATACTTGATATATCTGTATTACTAAGTGTTGGGTGAGGTTATTGTGGTTCCTGCTGTGTTTTGTATTGAATTGTACCTTAGAAGATATAAACTGATCTATATAAATTGGGGAAGGAAGATAAAGGAAATCTAACGTTGGAACATTTCTTCTTTATTTATTCATAACAGTAGTCTGTGCTCCTAGGTGGAAATGACATTTTTAAGTGTTGCAATTGAAGGCCATAGAACTGTGTGTCTAGCCACATGAAATTCATTATTGTAGAGAAAAGTGTGACTGGCTTTAGACATAACTGGTCTTTATAAGTGCCTAGAATTGTCTGTATTTTTATGATTCTGTATTCATTCTTTTCTCTCTATAGTGACATTATCTAATTGTAATGCTTTTTTTATTTTTGTTTTTTCTGGATCAAGTTTTAGCTGCTGGAAATTGTAAGTAAAACAAAATCATTAGATAATTAAGAAACATTCTGCTCTGAGAGTGATTGAATACCTAGGACTATGCCGGTATGTTAGGCTGTTGTACAAAGTATCACAGACTGAGTGGCTTAAACAACAGACTTCATTGCCTTGCAGTTGTGGAGACTGCAAGTCTGAGATAGAGGTGTCAGTCCAGCAATCCGTCCCCTGGAGGCATTAGAGTTTCTCTAGACATCTTTACCGTATCTGGGGTCCCTTGGCTTGTAGCACTATGTCCTCGGTTTTCACACAGCCTTCACCTATTGTCTGTGGTCACAAATTCCCCTGAAGGACAATAGTCACATCGGTCTAGGGGCTATTGTCCTCCCTTATGAACTTATTTTAACTATATCTACAGTGGCCTATTTCCAAACAAAATTGCATTCTTGGTACTAGGAGTTTGGGCTTCAATATTTGAAGTCTTGAGGAATAGAAGTCATAACAAGATCCACTACAGCTTATATCAGGGTTTCAAAGAGGATGGCTCCCACTGCTACCTATGCTATGATTTCCCACCAGAATGCTGCTGATTAAGAGAAGAAATATATTCATGGGATTCTATCAAATTATGATTATGATTATTATTATGATAGTGATTATTATTATTGACTCTCTTATGGAAATCCATTAAATACTACTAAACATTTGACATAAGGAAAAATTTAGTACACTTACAGACAGGAATGTATTGGGTCTAGCTAAGTGTCATCAGTAACTTAGGCAAAGAATTTTATAACCATAAATTTTTTTTTCTGTGTAATTCATTCAAACATTTCTTTGGTGTCACATTGTCCTTCTAAACAACTTTTTCAAGGAATAGGACTATGGTTTTTAGAGGTCTTAGAGATAGGCTCTTTGCCTGCTGGCATTAGTGTGAAATAATTGTATAGAATGTAGGTGTCATTGCCAGGAGAATCAGGTCCTATTTTTTGTCACTTGGGAAAGTGGCAATCCTCTGTAAGTTTCCGTTTCTCTCTTTTTGTCAGTTAAGAATTAATGTTACATTAAAGTTTGTTCCACTGTGCTATTTCGAATGTTAGATTCTGCAGAAACCCAGTGAGATTACTCCACGAAAACAGGAGGACCAGGGTTCTGTAGACTGTGGTAATTCCCACTTCTTCAATTCTAAGGAAAAAGATGGCAAGTAGAATGTTTTATATTCTACTGATCTAGTATGATTTTGATAAAATGCTAAAAAATGATTTAAAATCCCTAGACTAGCTTCTGTGATTCCTCCTGGCTCTGAAATTCTGATCCTATCATTTGAATAGATATTAGTATAAATCTAGGCTGCATATCATTGCTTAAAAATAAAAGAATCCTACAGAGTATAAGATTTTACAGTTTTCAGAGACTTTCAAGTACACAATAAAAATCATAAGTACATTAAACATTTATATTACCTTTTCTTCAGCACTATTATCTTTATCTTTCATTGAATCCAACTTAAACAAGTGTGGTATATTATTATTAGCGCTAACAATGTATTTCATAAGTACTTTGGGTCGTCAGATCTGGTTTTGGCTTTGGAATTAAATGGGACAGATGAGAGAGCCAGCGCTTGTGCCACGGGTGTTACAGATGCTCAGGGAAAAACGTTTAAGCCAAATTGAGAGTTGGGAGATAGTCAGGAATTTAAAAAGTTTTTTGATCTTAATTTCAGTTGAGGAAACATTGGATGCAATAGGCAGAAGGGCACGTGGCCGGTGGAACAGAGAAGAGTCCGAGCTCCAGGCCACTGTCCTCAGCCACGGGGGGCCCTCGGAAGCATGAAAGTGGCGGAACTGGAGGCGCTCAGAGCCCAGCTGGATCACAACACCACGTCCCTGGCCTCCGGGCCCAGCCTGGTACTAAGCAAGATTTCAGTCAGGACATGGGATGTTGAAGCTGTCTTGGGTGAATATTTAGAAAGATGTGGGGAGGAAGGGAGAATTTCTCTAACAGTGGGAAGGGACTCTGTTTCAAAGCATAAAGGCAAAGGATGTTTCTGTGTGTTTTGTGACAACAGGACTTTCAGTGAAGCGGAGTATAACCCGTGTGTGTGATGTAGTGAGGTTCGGATGGAGGGGTAAGCAAGAGACAATTAACAAAGGGACTTGTAGACCTGGAAAAGACATTGGGCCTTGTCCTGAAGGCTCTGAGGAACACTTTTAGGGTTTTAAATCATGATGATTACACTACAAGATGTGTCCTTAAAGATCATCATGAGTGGGTTGCAGAGACTGGACTAGAGGTAAGACTGGAGGTAAAAATGTCAGGCAAAAGCATTTACAACGTCTATGAAGGGAATTAAGAGGGTAAAAATTAAGCTAGTAAAACTGTAGCTGGAGAAAAGGTGGACCTGAAATATATAAAGTGGAAGACAGGATAGGATGTGACAGATTCTTGGATATGGGAAATGAAGCAGCAAGATTTTTTGCTGTTTTCTGCCTTTTGAACTTGAAGGAGACTATTGAGCCATCTGTATTTGTAGAGAATGTCACAGCTGGGACAGACTCTGGGAGCTGGTAGAAGACATATGAATTCAGTTTGATGTGTGTTGACCTCAGGGAAGGGTGCCACAGAAATTATTGACCATCAAGGGCGTTTTGGTGGCTGAAGGGAATGCACTGGTGGTGACTACCCAGCATGAAAATTACTTGAGAATTTATGGTCATTTTAGCTTTAAGTAGTACAGGTAAGAAAAGAATTGGATCTAGGGGAGGAGCTTTGTGGAGCAGCAGGGCCTAAGCTTTGGAGGTAGCCTAAGCTTTGGCATTTGAGTCCTGTTGAACAGAGTAGGGATTTGAATTTTGTTTGGATTCTTCACAATTGGTGTAATTTGAGCATATAGTTCAGCCTCTTTAAGCCTCACATTTTTCATGCATGGTGTGGAGTTCGTAAAAGTCAATTTCATAGGGTTTCTGGGGATTAAATGGAAAAACTTAGCTTTAGAGACATATTTGCCCCAGGTACATAAGGTTCCAACACAGAGGAAGATTGGGAACTCTTGAATTGCTCTTGTATTTACATGAGTTGGAAGGAAATAAGAGTTCTTGTCCACAATTGAAGTGGTGTAGACAGTATAAGGGGTGCTGATCAGGTTGATGCTCTCATGCGCCGGTATCCTTCAATGTCTGATTCTTGTTTTTTATTCCTGTTCAAAATATTGTTGGATAATAATGAGGATGACTCAACGTGGATGATAGTGTTATTCAACTTTAAAGTTGACAATTCAATCATAGAAATACTTGTATAATCAATCAATCAGAGTTGCAAAATGTTCTTCATGAACTGACAAAAAATTGTTTCAGGTAAAATTTTTACACTTGAAATCTACTACAGAAATTCCATTTTATGTTTTTCTGACATTTTATGCAAATAAGCCTTTTTCCTCTGAAGTAAAACTTGGCATGGAGAAGTGAAAACTTGGATGTTGTTTAACCACTGCCTGGGACAGTTTTCTTTCTTTGTCATGTCATCTTTTAATTTTGCTGTCATATAAAATTAGGCAATTTTAGTAATAATACTACCTTTCAATGAATAAGACATTCTTTTCTTTTAGCACATCATATAATTAAGAACCATTAACTACCGTTAAGGGATTTGCTGAAGTCATTTTTAAGTTCATGAAAACAAAAATGAATGGCCTTCCATAATCTCCAGAAAGAGTTGCTGACTTTGGCAGCCAGTGAGCAGTTACTGTCAACAGTTCTTCTTGGGTATTCCCAAATTGTGTCATCTTCATTACAGATGTTTCAAAGACCTTATCAGAGTTTTTATGTAAACTTACTAAAAGGCTTTGGATTTACCAAGCAACATTAGCTCATAACAAGATATTCATTGTTAAATTACTTTCAAAAGAGGTGCTATACCGTAGTGATAACTGGTACATTTTTAGCATAGTTGCACTAGTAAATAAGAGGAATTTAAACTCTAAACACAACTTTTTATGGTGCTACTTATTATTTCTCTAGAAGAGAACTAACTGTTGTTTCAAAAGGTATGACAGCACATATTCCTACAATTGCTAAATTTTTTCTACAAATATTGTTAATACATAACTGGTTGTATGTTAAAACTTTCTGTGCATGACTAGCCCTTCAATTTTTTTCTGAGTGAGTTTCTTTCCCATTGTAGCATAATACATTTAATTTTAGGTTGTTGAAGGCAGTGATTATTGAGACAGTTTGTTTTGTTTCAGCATGCCTCAATGGGAGGAGAATTGGCCAACAGTGCAGTGGGCCTGGGGAAGCGTCCATGAGGTCAGACCCCTGGGCAGAACCTTGAGGATGCTCAATCATAGCTGTGTCGTCTTCTGGGCTTTCAAAATACAGAACAGTTCAGGTTGCTTCACAGATCATGGACAAGTCCAGTCTTGGTGGGAAGCTCCAGTAGCTAGGAGACTCATGATCTCGGCGGAGGAAGGAATCACATGGCAAATAGGAGGCAAGACAGTTATTTAATCACTCAACAAAGCTTGGCTCATGATCTGCCAAGAAAATCCCACCAAGTTCAAGGAATTGGAGATTTGTGATATTTTTCTTCAGTGAAAGTGAAAACTAGTTCTATAGGTAGGCATTCAAATAACTTCAAGGTAATACATTTAAGAGGATCTTTTGCCTTGTAAGAGTCTCAAACATATGGATGCTTCCTTTCAGATTCTCTGTTAGAGGAAGAGAAATTCTTAGGGAAGTGTCAAATCCTGACAAATGCCATGTGCTGTCAAATGTGCCAGAAGCCTTCATGAGTAACAAAAGCTTAGCTCAGTGGCCACCTCCTTGCCCCTACCCCTAGGTGTGTGTCTCCCCTCATCAGGCTTGAGGCATGTTCCCTTGGAAGTGGAAGTTGGACTTTCTCTCATCCTTCCAAGGGACACTGCCATCTCCGTGAGTTTCTCCGCTTTCTTTGAGCAGCATTTATTCTAATGGTTAACGCCTGTGGGGACAGTGGTGTAGTGATGATTAGAGACAGGGATTTGGTAAAGTCAGTGCAGGAAAATAACAAGTAATGAATACTTACATTTATAGAATTTAATGTTTACATGCCTTTGTGGAGCATGGAATCTGTATTATTGACTGAAGTTGTATTTATAAGAGGTAATAAAAGTATCTCTTTTAATAGTCACTGCAATCCTATGGAGAGGAGAAACTGAAGTATTAAGTATCTTATCTACATGGTCTGATAGACTGAGAGTCTGAATTTCAATCCATATCTACCTGATTTGTTCTATTGATTATGCTCTATATTACTGATTGCTTATTTCATAGGCTGGAGGGAGGCATTGAAAAATACTAGGCTAGAAGGATACTAGTATGATTGGATACTAGTATATTTATATAGAGAGCAGAGATATGTAATACTGGAGGACAATTTGGATACTAGTACTATTGTTAAGGAATGATACAATAAGCGTTGAATATAATTCATTCAGTGAATAAATATTAATCAATCATCTATTATATAATAAGTATTATGATCTCTGAGGATATCACATTGTGCAAATAAGACTGTCCTTTCATGGGGCACACATTAGAAGTGGGACGACTCAGTATGTATACATAATCTTATGATATTTCAAAAACATATGACCCTGTGAACTCTTTTCTAGGACCCCTTCTGGGACTTTGGAAAGCTCATGAGTATCCTTGAAGGTGAAATTTTCATAGCTTCTTGGTAAATCTGCTTTTGATTGTTTAGTGGCCACTGTGAAGCTCTTTAATGTCACCCAGATGCAAATAAATAACATGTGAATTTCTTGCCATAGATGCGTGGTCCCTGTGCAGTGGGTCCCTCCAGATTCCTGTGCCAAGAGCTTCGGTCAGACCTTTGATGAGTTCTTTCCATTCCTCCTTCTGCTCTTCCAGTCATGTTTCTCCTTCTGCCTCAAAGACACCCGGATCTTCTTGCTGACTAGGCAACTATTGCTTGCTCAGGTTTTCCAGTAATGTTTCTCAGAAACGCCATCCATGAAGTCCTGCTTAAATCAGAGCAAAGCCCCCCCCCCCAGTTACCCTTCCACTAAACCCCTCTTGTTGCCGAGCCAGGTCTCTCCCAGACTCACTGCTTCTTGCTCTGTTTATCTGTAGCATTTGCCCCGGCACTCAAGTTACATGCAGGAGAGGAGAGGAGTTTTTCCTGCTAAGTTCCTCATATGAATGTGTAAATTCAGTGGTTGTTGTATAACATGTCAGTTAATACTTGTTGAGAGAATAAATGAACGAATGAAGAATTGATACTAATCCGTTGAAGGTCAATTTGTAAGCATGCTCCACTCGCAGGAGAAGCTTTTACTGTGGGCCTGCCCACCCCTCCTCAGGCCGAGGAGCAGCATGGACTCTCAGAATTATTCCCAAACATTTCCTAATCCTTGGCATTTAGCACTAGGTAGTTAGCATTTTGGAAAAATATTTTTTCAAGAAATCGCCTTTGGCTTGCATGAATACTAAGCTATAAATAAATAAATAAATATATTTTTTCCAGAGTATTTTTCTTTAATTATTGAATGTTTTTGAATGGATTTTCTGCTTTTCATAAGTTTAGGCTCTTTCATTTTTTTCCTACTGGATTCTTAGTTTTGCTGGAGTGTTACAATTACTTAGTGTGTTTTACCCGTATTTTGGGTTTGCTTTGCTAAAGTTTATTCAGAATTCCTTGCTCTTATCTCTGTTGCACTGTGCTTTTCTTGTGGTTTTGTGCATTCTTCTCTTTAACTTGACAACATCCTCAGGGGCAGAAAACATTTTATGTCATTACTTGTGCTTGCCTGTGACATTCTAGCAGTTTCTTCTGACCGGTGCTTTGGGCTCACTATTTATTCATTCCTTACTTTTGGTCACCTGTGCTGGTCACACCTTTGGTTCTGTGTACCACATTCTGGAGTCTATTAGGATTTTCCAGGTAAGTGGCTGTGGTCTTGAGGGTCTCCTTTGAAAGTCAGGGCATTTCAGAGACTAAGCACTCATTGTTGCAAAATTCTAACTATTAAATACTATCTACCTGTAGTAAAATTCCATAACCTAAATTTGATGATCAGTAACAGAAAAGCAGAATGTAAATATTAGAAGTTTAAGTGGTAAATATTTAATTTTAATAAAACTCCATATTTCAATAAAAATGATAACCTTGGAAAACTTAAATAGGGGGTTTAAAAAACTATTTACAGGAAATTCCCCAAGTCTTGTTGCGCTACTTCATTACGCTGTTTGGTCAGGTTAAAATGTTAGTCATCTGTGGTTTACCATCTTTTGAAATATTGCATAATAGACATGTTAGTTTACAAGCCCCCCCCCCAGTTGTTTTGGATTATTTTCTAATTTAGCAATAAACTAAACAACACTTTGATCTTGAGATTGGAAAGTCCTCTGTGAGGTAATTTTAATCCCTGGTCTTCTAAAGTTGGTTCACCTTTGAACAATTTGTCCTACAAAACAAACTAAGAGTCTGGATTTCTTTTCCATGATGTTACTCTTTAAAATTATAGTTTATTCAAATATGTTAAACACATATTTTAAATGGCTCTTTCCCACTCACTATACTGCTGAAAGTACAATCATTTGACTTCATTATCTTTTTTGCCTTAAAAATTAGATTCTTATTTTCTTTTCAATCAGTTATAGATAACAATATATTTCCATGCTACTGTAATATAGTAATGTAATAGTGCCCTCACAGAATTATATAAATCTTCCTGATTTATATAATTTGGTGCCCAGGACAAATATATTTTCAGTGACGAATATAATCAGTAGAGGAGATTTTATTATCAGTAAACCAATTCTATCCCAATTTAGTGGCCCTTTCTTTAAGTAAGAAGTAGAAAATGAAGTTAGAGTAAATGCCTATTGATTGGTATTGGTTTCTAGTTCCTAGCATTCAAAGTGAAAGTACAGTCTGAAAAAAGTCTTTGCATACAAACACACGTATCCCAAATGGATTTATAAATCAGTGTCTAAATATTTATGGGAAAACAGTAGCTAGTAAGTGGTTGGGTTATATGAGTATTGGGTATCACGTTATGTTCACTTTCTTTCTATTTCAATTCAGCTTAAAAATCTTTTTACTTAAAAAAGTGATTGCCTGGAGACCTTTGAAGCCAGGGTGGATGAGGAGGGCAAGAGGTTTATTCCCAGGGTCATGCTTCATCTGCATAAGCGAGTAACCACAGGGCACTGTGGAATGTCTGTAAATAGATTTCATTACAGAAGTTCAGCTTAAAGGGACTAAAAATAATCCTCAAGCAAACATTTTATATTGCTTCAGGTTCTGCTGTAATAAAAATATTTTAGTAACACAACATTCTACGAAGGCAGGAAATGAAACAGGAGGGTATGTATATCTCTCTTTTGGTGCACTGTTATGAAATGTTTTAAAGAAGAAAAACACAGTATGTCTTATTTTAACAAAATATTCCTACAAAAATAGGATTATGCCATGCTATATGCCTGTTACTAGGTAGTAAAAAAATACAGATCTTTCTCCCAGTCTCTTTCTTTTTTCTCTCTCCTCAGACATCTCTTGCTATCCCTTTCTTTTTTCTGTCTTTCAATCTCTTTGTCTCTTCTGAAGTCTTCCTTTCCCATCCTGCCAATCTTTCAGGTTCATTGCTTAGGATCTGTTTTAACAATAACAGACCTGAAAATACTGAATATTGCATTTTGCTCCCCAAAGGAGTTTCTACTAGAAAACATGATTTAAAACCCAAATGTCAGATGCAAACATTGGCATCTCTGAAAAAGCAATAATGTATGTGAATCAGGCTGTCTTAATCTAACTTGCAAAAAAGGAATGTTCCATTAAAAGATCATAATAAAGTCTGAAGTTGAATGGTAACAATAGAAGACATTGATATTTCTAATTCCTCAGAAACACATAATCTAGTACTTTAAAATGTAATTTATACTGATTTTCAAAAATACTGTTATGAATGTGATTTTAAGGTGATTATGCCACTAATATATACCTTTATTATTTTGTATGTTGGCTGTAAGAAATTGATAGTACATTTCAAATTTAGGGGTCATGTTCTATACCCTACTGAACCTAATATTTTATTGTTTTCATGGGTTCACTCACTTATGCATTCATTCATTCACTGAACACTTATCAAACACCCACTAGATGTTAGACAGAGCATCCCACGTTGAGCAGGACTAATGCTTGGGTCCAAATCTCAGCATCAGGTACCAGGAATGTGAGAGGTTCAGTGTGTCCAGGATGGATCATACATTTAGAATTAGATCAAGCAGGGAAGGAACACTACTTTAAAAACTAGTTAGCTGTGGAGTTTGGGGAAAGATATTTTACAACTTTGAGCCTCAGCGTCACCATCTAGAAAAAGGGTGAACAGATCTCTCCTGCCTGTCTTTTGGGCTGCTTATGAGGCTGAGGAGAAGTGCAGACAAAGTCATGGAAGTATGTGACGTACTGATCATAGCTAACATGATTATTACAGGCATTGAAGACTCACTCAAGTTGGCAGAAAACCAATAATATAATTACTTAAAAATGAACCATTTAAATTCTTCACATCTCAGTTTTCATCTCATTTTTCATGTGTGGTAGAGGTCTCAGTAACTTTTATTTACAGTCACATGAGTTCTACATAATCAAATAAGTTTAAAGGACTCAATGATGGCATCAGAAAACTTAGTCTAGATCATCTGGAAAAACTCGAGGTGTTTTACATTAAAACTATTTAAAAGACACATAGTAATTGTACTTACTTGTGCACTGTAATAGTTTGGTACACATAGCAAATTTCTATTGACCAAATCAAAGGAATGAGCATTTCCTTCTCCTTGAATGTTTATTAGTTCTTTGTATTAGAAACATTGAACTGCTGTATTTTAAGTCTTTATGAAATATATAATAAATGAGTCTTAGTCTGGAACTAGTATTCAGGAAAAACATCTGTAAAAACAATAATAAAAGGCTCTGAACTGAAATATTGTAGTATCTTTTTGACTACACATGGTCCAAACTCATATTTTTACTTAAAAGATCCCTGTGTTACCCATATATATTTCTTTCTAGGAAGACGTAAGTCATAACATTTCGTATATTCAAAGAGAAAGGAAAAGGTAAAACAGACAGCACCTAGACAGCATTGTGTCTCTGTGGAAAATATTCATCTTTAATTTAATCAGCTAATTTAATTTTTTTGTTGCTTATGTTTCATTATGTTTACTTTTCTAATAACTACAATTGTTCTTAGACTGACATTACATTTTTCTCCTAGAATAGATGTGCTTAAATTGAAAAAATCCAATTGAATAAGACCATGTAACGAGAAAATGTAATCCATCATTATTAAAAAAGGCAGCTTACCTTTATCTGGGTGTTAAATAGTACAAATCCGTGAGAGCCAATGAATGTTTTGAAGTCAAAGCGAAGGGCATTACCAGGGCTAAAGCGGATTTGTCGTAGAATTATACGTATTACTTCAGAAACAGGCTATTATATCTGAAAGGGGTAAGGAGAAAGAGGAAGGAATAAGATGGTCCATATTAATTTTATACATCCTTACAGGGGAAAAATACTTCTGATTTAGATTTTTTTATGTGACATGTATTTAAGAGCGATACATGTCAAAGCAGCTAATGGCATAAAGCATTTTTTTGAATTTATTAAACAGGACATGGTTTTTTAAAAATGACCTGACACTACTAAAAGTCACATTTATTGAAACAGACTGTATGGCAATACTAAGTTCTGACGCATAGTATTATATCAGAGGAAATAACAATGCGTTAGAAAATATATAAAAGACCTTATGAAATATAAAGCATATTGTTCTAAACAAAAGCCATTCAACTAAGCACAAACCAGAATAACGTTCTTGCTTCAGTGAGGAAAAGGATTAACATCAATCTGGTTACCTTGTGGACTTAGAAATAGGTATACTAAGTTGGGAAAGTCTGTCAGTATCTCAGGTGATATGGTACCACTTCCTTCTATTTTCCCTACCGCTGTTTCGTTGTATGCATGTTGACTTTCACTATTTACTTCTACAGATAAATTGCAGTTACTAGATTTATATTATCATCCTAATACTGTGGAAGTTTCTCTAAGAGTGTAAAACACATTCCTTCATTTTCCCTCTCCTAATACTCAGTGGAGACAGCCCTGTTTCCTTACCATAAGGAACCACGACTTTGTCCCCGGGTGATGGTGAGCACCACCTGTCCTTGCCGATCCAGAGCCACATCTTCTCCTTCGTTTTTCACTTTAAGATTGCCACTGTCATGTCTTTGTCTCTCCATCTTATTTTACTTTTTTATTTTATGGATAAAACATAGAACAAAGCTTCGTAACAAAATAATAGGAGAATAACGATAGTCAATACATTACATGTTGTTGTCTTTAAAATAGTTGTTTGGGGTACAAGATATGGGCATAAACATTTCTCCACCCAGTATTAGCACAAACCTACCTTTTTAATGAACCAAGAGACACCAAGAGTGTGACTGACTTGCATTTTTCCCTTTTCCATACTATTCTTTCCCTTTCAGCCATGCTACTTCCTTTTTCCTGTTGAATAATTTCTTCCATTTCACAATATCTATTGTACATTTTAGAACTTTTTCAGTTTCTCACGTCAGGAACACAATGTGATGTTTGTACATATGGGAGTCTAGTTTTTTCACTGGTGAGTATGGTCTCAAGTTGCATCCATTTACCTATAAAAGTCTACAGTTTATCCTTCCTTGTGGCTGAGTACACTCCATTGTATAAAAATACAGCATGATTTCTTGAAGAAGCATCAGATGTCTGTGACAGATGAGGACTCCTACAATAGCATCATAAGGACCCCAACAAAGAGACCAGATGTCACAAGGGCTGTAATTTGCTGTGACTAGGAAGCCATGAGGAGCCCTCAGGAGCCAGCTGGTTTCAGAGCTGTTGATGTGTCTTTGAAGTGTGCATGAACTATGACATTCTTGTAAGATATGTACACCTACTAGACTTAAACTTTTTTTTACAGTGGCACCAATAGAGCTCACCCCACTTTTAGGGTGGATTTTTAAAGTTTTGAAATGTTCTGATTCTTATGTGATTATAATGTCCTTGTATGTATTTACAAAGAAAATAACAAGCAGCAAGGAGAAATAGCATTTCACTGTACAATTGCACTTCAGTATTATCACAGTAAATGTAGAGTGGTTTGGGGTAGGACTTCCCAAATAATAGGAAGAATGCCACCATGCTATGATTTAACCTGCAGCCACAGCATGGACTTTATGGGTCACTAGGCATGTTATACCCAGGCATTAATGCTGTGCTTTATGGAATCTAATTCAAGAACTGTCCTGAGAGGTGGGAACTACACATGTAGTGCAGTTCTAAGTAAACAGTCCTTTAAAAATAGTAATCTGCATGTCTTGGCATAAAGTGACCCAGAGAAACAAGGCAATGATAAATCTTTTACAAATATTTTACCCTAAGTCATTTCTTTAGGCTCAAAAGAAGAGATTTGTTTGTTTCCTTCTACATGTTTCTGCATGTTTGACTCTTGGTAGGCAAGGTACACTCACCCCAAATACCCCACAGTTATTTCGATAAGGAAATAAATTTTCTTTTTTATTGTATGAAAAAATAAAATTTCCTAGTCAAATAATAGGAGAATAACAATACTCCCAGGAAATGAGTTTCCTGTTTTCCACTGCTGGGACAGATTGTGTCCTGATGCCGCTGTCCCGTAACTTGGTGGTTAAGATTGAGAAATGTGGACTCTAGAAAGACACTGGCTTTACTGCCAGCGATGGAAATTGGGATTGGCTGCATTTCTAAAAAGTAGTATGATGTGCTTAGGACCTTTGGAGTGGACAGACTGCAGATCCTGGAACAAAGGAAGGAGGTGACTTACCAGAGAAATAAAGATGACAGCGGTAGCTCTTATTTCTGGGCCCAGGCAGTGGCCAAGGAGGGCAGGTGCTGGCCTCTCCACCTTGCAGTCGGTGGACGTGCACGTCAGGACTGTGAGTCACTTGCTCAGTACTGTGCACATAGCAGCAGGCCCGAGTCCAGCAGAGGTCCTCTGGTGGAGATGGAGAGGCTCAGGGGAGAATGAAGGAGAGGAGGTGCTGCACTGAGTGAGCAATCTAAGAGCCACACTGACTGTGCACCGTGGGTGCTGGCCTGACCTAAAGGCTGATGGTGGGAAACAGGAATTTTCCACACATCAATGACATAAGACCTGCAGATAGATTTTCAGGGCAGAACTTGGTGCGTGGTCCTGCCCAGTAGAAAGTGTGTGCACAGCGCTGAGGGGCTGCCAAGCTTGGTTGAAGGTTGCTTTGCAGAAACAGCCGTCTGTGCAAGCTGGTACTCATGTGGGCAGAAGTTTGGGGAGCCTGGCTGCTGTGTACTTGGCTGCCCTCTGCAGTGACCCAGTCTCAGACTGCTCCCTGTGTCTTTGGGCTTCTATGCCAACACTGGGAGTTGGTGTCAGAACTGAAAAGAGATTTGAATACCCAGGTGGTTTGGAACACTGGTGTCAGGTAAAAACCGCACATTTGATGCTAGAAGTGGTCAGGAAACACCACACATTTAGAAAATGCTAATTAAACCTTCCATACTGATGATAAATGAATTAAATAAATATCGATTGTTTATATTACAAACTTCTTACGTGATGTGATTTATCACAAAATATTTTAAAGTATATGTAAGTTTCAGATGACAAGGTATATGTTATGTTCTTTCTCTTCATTAATATCTGTGCCTCTATTTAATCTGGCTTCTTGCAACTGAATAGTGGTATGTTTAGAAAGACATCTGATCACTGGGTAAAAATACTTGAAGATGACTCCATCATCATCTGATTTCTGTCATCTTGTCTGCTTGGGTCCTCCCACAGTGACCAACTTGGCTGATATCACCAAGCACGTTTAAGAGGCGGCTCTGAAAATGACCCGGAGCACGCACAGCGTGTCGCTGCAGCTGGAGATATGGTCTGTCACATGCAGTCTCCAGAGAGGCCAGGGGCTGGATGAGCCAGCTGAAGTCCACGGAGAACTCCAGTTTGCCCAAAGCATGAGGGAGATGGAGCAAGTGAGGCTTTAACAGAAATCTCTGGAGAGACCAGGATGATTGAATCATCTTTACACCTTGTCTTTTCAGTGCTTTAGTGCTTAAAAAACCAAGATATCAGGAGCTGTACAACGCCAGGGGCATCCTTTAAAGGAACTTCAATATAAATATACTCTTGAGTCAAGATGTGTGATGGCCCTAAGATAACGGGAAGAGCCATAGGACAGTGAATTTTGATGAGGCAGTAGGTAATGGAGGACACATAGATCCTTGAATATGACCTTGTTAATAAATGATTTAATAACAGACTGTGTCTCCACAGTCTAGAGTTTTCAGAGCATTAGTGCAACATGGAAGCAGAGCCATGGCCCATGGTAAGTCACAGCAAACACCACAGACAGAGAACGTGACTTGATTACTCCTACTCATACCTTGAGGGTTCTTAATGGTAATCTCAATATGATTTTTGATATTTGAATTCATTTGCAGTTTTAATAGACTTTCTGACTTTAAATTACAAATTGAATAACACAGATGTAAGAATTATGAATAAGAACATTACTAGCCCTTTACCTTGTATTTTTAGTTTACCAAGTGCTTTGCCATGGTCTTTTTCAGTTGTCATTTCACAGGTTTACCAGGCACTGTAGATTTTATAGAAAACTGAAGCAGAAGCTCTGGGGCTTGATGGGAGTCAGCAAGACCATCTTGGTGGACCTAGGACTGGAACATTTATTTTCTCATTCTCCATCCGCTTTTTCTACTTCATACCAGTATTTTTCTAAATACATTTATGCACCTATTATTTGTGAGGAGTGTCTGGTTCTGAGGCTACTGAGAAGTAAAACTTGGTCAACCTTCACAGAGTAGCAGACAAATGGTCAGTGGATGTAGTGAATTAAGGATTCTCCATTTTCTGAAGCTTCGGTAGGAAATAAGGTCATTTTTGGGCATCTTTGTTTCATTGGTTCGTGCTCCTGCCTATAAGGTCTGACCAGTCAGTCACCAGAGAATCTTTTACACCTGGCCACTGCTGAAAAACACCCCATGGTGTCCTACATTGAATAGCTGAACCAGTCGCCCACATCTCTCCTTCATCGCAGCTCTGAAGGGTTGTTTCTGGATCCCTTAGGTACTTTCTTTACTGCTGGGACAAAACACCTGATCCCCACAACTGAAGGAAGCAGAGGTTTATTTTGGCTCCTAGTTGTAGAGGTTCCAGTCCATAGTTGCCTGGGCCCAAGACAGGGTGTCATGGAAAAGGGACCTTGAAGACCAGAGTTGCTCAGGGCAGGGCAGCAGGAAGCAGCAAGCAGAACTAAGGGAGCAGGAGGGAGATAGACCCTTCCAGTCCACACTCCCAGTGACCACCTCCTCCAACCAGGCTCCACCTCCCTACATCACAGTGTGGTATAAACCTCACCCTGAGCCAGTTGCTTCCCAGAAGCCCCCACAAGAATCACATGAGGCTTTAGGGGGTTGCAGCTGGATAAAAACCATAGCACTGGAGCATGCTGATGTCTACTTTCTTTGCCTTTGGACAGCTTTTCTTCCTCCCTACAGGAGCCCCATATAAAAGTACATTTCTGCTGGTCCCTCCTAGATACACACAAATATGCTTTAATTCAAATGGGTGAGGACAAGACGGATAACAGAAGTTTCACTGGAGTCCTACATATCAGTTTGGTGATTGTATGTGTTAGAATTATGTTTTGAGCTCTTGGAACCAAATCCTAACTAACAAAAATGAGATTTATGGACTAATACCACTTAAAATATAATGGATGGGACTGCAGGGGAAGAGAACAAGCAGTTATCAAGAAGTAAGTCCTCCCTGCGAACCAGCACCATGTGTGGGCTGCCACTGCCCGGGAAACAGCCAGGTCCCAGCCCCTTGCAGTGCACGGGCTGGGAAACAAGAAGAGCCCCCACTTCCTGCACTATAAGTGACCTGCTGATCCAGAGAAACACAGGCTGCAATGATAGCTATTGAGGTGAAATGTGATTTGATGTTTGTAGTATGAGATGTTTCACTGACTTTGCAGGTCTAGGGCTGAAGATTTGATCATCTATTCAGAGGATAACGGTACAGTGTGGCATCTATGGGGGATCTCCTTCTGAAGGTGGTGGCCATTGTTAATTCCCTGTTATCTTGTTTTGAAGTCCTGCATCATTTTTGTTGTTTTGTTGGGTTGAGTTTTGTTCTGTTTTGTTTTGTTTGATTTTATTATATTCTATGGCATGGGCAGCTATTTCAAAGATAGCAAGCTATGTTAACCATTTTGGATTTACTGTTGTTTTGTCTAGACATCCTTTATTGCATTCATTGCTTTGTTTTTATTGGTTGTATTCTGTGCTGTTTTGTTTGATTTTACTATGTCTGAAGGTATCTGCAGCTATTTTGAAGACCACAGGAGGCATTATGGTAATCCTTGTTGATTTCGTATTGTTTTGAAGTCCTGTATTGCTTAGGCTGGTTTGTTTTGATTGGCTTTATTCTATTTTATTTTGCTTGGTTTTATTCTCTTTAAAATAAAATTTAAAAAATATATAAAGGATACTAGTTTGAGGTGTCTCTGAGTCCAGGGACTCACATGATGTCGTGGTTCCGCCCTTCTCATGTCTGCATTTACAGTTTCTTTGTCACGGTTTCCTCTTCAGGCAATCTGCTTTCTTCTCAGAGGAGGACTGAAGTACACACTGCTGTGACTGAAATTAAGGCCACATGGATCAACTTAACTGTAGACTCCTTAGTAGAATACAGGGCAACAGAAAGTATACAAATTAAAACAAATAGAAGTGTAGAAAATATAGAAGCCAGACAAACAGATGTGGCAGATAGCGAATACATCTAATTATCATATGTATAATTTAAATGAAAAACAGAAAATTAGAAAAAGTGTGTTTGAAGGGATTATAGTTGTTTTCCAAATTGATGAAGGACAAACTCACAGATTCTAAAATGTCAGAAAACCCCTAGGACAGATGCAAAAAGTAAACAATACCAGCACACACACTTACATCCACATGTACACACAAACACATGTGTACATGTGTGCACACGCACCAAAAGCAAACTACTAAAAACCAAGGGCAAAGGGAAAAGATGTTCAAAGGGGAGAAATATTGGTTTCAGAGAAATAATTTCCTGACCTACAGTTGACTTCTTAACAGAAATAAAGTCAAAGACCACACTGAAAGGTAAGAGAAAATCACCGGCAGCTTAGAATTCTGCATCTAAAGAAAACATCCTTCAGAAATGAAGTGTGCCACAAAGATGTTTTCAATAAATAAAAAGCAAAAGAATTTGTTACAAGAAGGGCTGCACTGAAATAAGTATTAAATAGAATTCCTAAGGAAGAAGGAAATGATCCTAGACAATGTGAGAGAGATATAAAAGGAAATGTTGGGTATTGAATGAATAATTATTAACTACCAAAAATTTTATGTAGTTTAAAATATTTATAAACTATTACAAATTAAAATACAAAAACAACTTAAAAGGTGAGGAGAGATAAATGGAATTAAGTCACTTCAAGATTTTAGCATTTTTCAGAGAGTAGTAATAGTTTACAGGGTAATATAGCAGGGAAGCATGTGGTATTGTCTAAGGTAAGGGCAAAGGAAGACTGTCTAACCAGTCAACAACAACAGCAAAAGGAGTGAAATCAATACCAAAAAGTAAGCAAAATTCCCCAGTTGTCTTTAAATTAAGAAAATTGCAAAATTTGTGGGTCAAGGAAGAAATCATAACACTTCTAAAACTCCAATCAAATGGTCATGAAAACACAGCGTACTGAATTTTCAGAATGCAGCTAGAGCAGTGCTTACGCACAAATGTGTAGTACTAGATGCAAAGAAAGGTGGCCATGTAGCAGGTGGAGAGGGCTCACCTAGCACGCGCGAGGCCCTGAGTTCAAACAAAAGTATAATCAAAACAATGAAACGGTTCTTTGAAAAGGTCAGTGAAAAGGTCCCCTCCTTGTTAAGAGTGGAGGGGGAAAAATAAATCCCACAAATAGTAAATACTACTAGTGAGAAAGGCAATGTTATTGCAGACTCCAAATACATTAAATAATAAGAACATTATGAACAAGTTTATGTCAATAATTGTGGCAATTTGGATTAAATCAATATTATTTTTCTAAAACAAAAACCAAAATTGTTAGAAGGGAAAAGCCAACTATCAGTGATTACAAGCTTAGCGTCAACTGCCTTTAATATAACATACTAGTTTACTCAGGCTGTCCTGAACTTATTTCATAACCTTTTGCTAATTTGCAAACATTCTTTCCTCTTTTCTACTTCTCCTCATTCTTCACTGAAATGAGCCTTTTTTATTTAGGCGATTACAATGATTTCCTTAATTATATTATTTCTCCTTGCTTTAGATCCCTTCCCAATTCCAAATACATCCCAATATTTATGGTCTCATTAATCTTTGCAAAGTGCTGCTTTAATGTCAGGTGACTCACTGGTGCTAAGCAGGGCTCACGGTGCTAAGGTGTGTGTATTCGTTTAAGTCATTTTCTTTTCTTCTCATAGTGGTCCTCAGTGTGTTGTGTAAGGAACCACAGCATCAGAACCACTTGGAAATGTGCTGATGCAGCTTCTCAAGCTTCTGCCCAGACTCCCTGAGTGAGATCATTTTAATAAGATCTTCTGGAGATCCCAGGCAAGCCTAGTGCGTGTTACACCTTGAATTTCATTGTCCTTCACATAGGAAAAATCTACCTCTTAATCTTTTCCTAAATGACCTAATGAAATTGCTGCTTCTTTTTTTTTTGACCTCTATATTCATTTATTATTTGTCACATAATTTGCTACTCCTTTGGTTTCCTAATAGATGTATCTTACCTTACATTTCTAATCATATTGCACGGGATGGGGGACAAGGAAACAGACTGCACCTGTGTAGAATTTTTTTTTTCATTTTAAAGAGAATAAAACCTAACAACATAAAACAGAATAGTGTCAATCAAAATGAAACAGTGAAAGTGATACAGGACTTCAAAATAGGATAATAGGAAATCAACAACGGCTACCATAATATATTGTATCTTCAAAATAGTTGTTCATACCATCAGACATAGTAAAATCAAATTAGACAAAACAAAATAAAACCAATCAAAACAAAACATTGAATAAAACAAAACAACAAATTGGAACAAAACAAAGCAGTGAAAACAATATCCCCCATAGTTGTTGTATTGCATACTATTATCCTCCTAATAGGTGCTCAGAACACTAGCCTTAGGTCTGTAGTCAATCAAACATTACAAATGTTTAGTTGTTTTTATACCTCAGTCACTATCAACTCAGCCTGCGCTCTGAATCAGCTGGTTTCTTATGGAGGTAGGTGGTGTAGTATTCTTGACTCAACCCATGCACTGGCAGCTCATGGAAAGGGCGAAATGGCTTTTTGTTACTCCTCTCAGACCCAGCATGACTTCTGCTGACTCACGGGAAGGGCAAATTTTTAAACAATGCAGATTTCTCAACCAGTTTTTATATGGGTAGTTTGTGCCCCCTGCCCCAGTTCCTTTCCTTTTTCCTTTCCTTTCCTTTCCTTTCCTTTCCTTTCCTTTCCTTTCCTTTCCTTTCCTTTCCTTTCCTTTCCTTTCTTTTCCTTTCCTTTCCTTTTTTTATTTTCTTTTGAGATACTGGGGACTAAACTCAGAGCCTTTAAACTGAGTTGCGCTGACGACCTCCGCAAGCCCTCCTCCTTTTTTGTTTTGAGGCACTATCTTGCTAAATCCCTAAGTTGCCCAAGCTGGGCCTGAATTTGTGATCTTCCTTTCTGAGCCTGCCAGAGTGCCAGGATGCCAGATGTGGGCTGTGTGCCAACCTCAGTCTTTGTGGAATTTGCACTAGATTGAGTCCCGTGCTCAGAGTATCACAAGGCCATGACCAGTGTTCAGGTCAGGCTGCATCCTTGACTGACTACTCTGGGGAAGATCTGCTGTCACGTCCTTTTAAGTTGTCGGTCAAATTCAGTTGCTTCCAGTTGTAGGACTGAGGCCCCTATTCGCTTGTTGGGCGTCAGCTGCGGTAACTTTTGCTCCTATTGACTCCCACCTTATCCATACTTTCTGTGGCCACCTCTAACGAAGGTGTGCCGGTTCCTTCCATGCTTCCCATCTTGGACATCTCCACAATGCCTGACTATGAAGCAATGCCTCTGCTCTCAGGGGCTCTCTCAGGTCCATGAGGGTCATCCAGTGTGGTCCTCCACTTTCAAAGGTTATGATTTTGCATACATTTTCAAGATTCCTTTTGCCATGCAAGTGAGCATATTCACAGGTTCCAGGAATTAAGGTGTAACATCTTTGGGGGTTCACTCTGCCTACTACATTAGGCAATAGATTTAATGTCCATGTGCCAAAAAAGGAAAAAATTGAAGAAGATCAATTGTAACTAAGGTACAGTAAAAAACAAAACAAAACAAAACAACCAAAATCCAAAAACCAAACCAAAAAAAACCAGAAAATGAAAGTCTAATGAATTTTATTAGTAGTCAATAATATTTAGCTAGGCAGTATTAAGTGACATGAATAAAAGAAAAACATTTTTGAGAACCTTTTATGATTTTAGTGGTGAAAAAAGCCTTAGGTCATAGTCTAATAAGGTATGCATGAGTCACACCTATGCAGTTCACATTGCATGCCCTGTTGTGGCCCTGAGTGTGGCTGGTGGCTTCTGAAAGAGGATGACAATGATGGTGATCATTTTCCCTTTTGGGATCCCTGCCAGTGCCTTTTTCATTGGATTTGTTGAGTAATCATTTTTTATCTTAAAGCATCATGAACATAGGTGCCATATTTGGTGAAAATCTGTCTAGTCATTGCAAGTGATGGTATAATAGCTAGCAAATGATTTATATAGATTAGAGTATAAATGCTTCGTATGCCAATTATTATGCAGCAGCCATGCTTTGAAAAACATCAGAAGCTCTGTCACAAGCATAAAGTATTATTATTATCAGTAACAACAATTATGCTTCATGATTTTCATTCTAAGTGCTGTCAGTTTATTTGTCTATCAAAAAGAAGGGATAGGATGTACAATTGGGTATCGGTTTAATAGGGCTTAATTATTTGTTGTGGGACTTTATAATATATTTAATAAAGTTAATGAGATTCTGATTACTTGTGGCTGCCACTCTCTTTGGCTGGAAACTCTCTTTGATAAGAAGTAAAGCAAGACTGCCAGTTTTCTTATGAGAATTACAGGGTTTGAGGATTAGTCAACTGAGAATTGCTGAGGTCCTCCTCTAATTAATGTCTTCCCACTGATGTTTGCCCTAATCTCCCCTTTTATTACATTTATTACAATGCTTTGGCGGGCTGTCTGTGTGGCAGGGAAGATCTATTAAATAAGGTTACTGTTCGGTTAGTGAAATGGCAATAAGGTGCCAATTCTGTATTTGCTATTTTGTTAATTCTTTTTAATTTAAAGAATCTCATCCAGGCAGGCACAGATTTAAGATGGAAAGAGAGCTGGGACCGGGGATGGTGACACACAGTTGTGGCCTCAGCCTTAACTTTGCAGACAGCCCCTTTAGTCTTTGGAGACCCAAGCCATAGAACGCAGAGGGCTTGGTTGAGATGATCTCTAAAATCCCTTCATCCTCGAAACTAAACCACTGGGTAAGTTAAATGAAATGTCTTGCAGAAATTCATCAGTAGAAATATTTTTGGAGTTTTATATACTGTCCATGTGGACATCTGCAAGCATCTCTTAACTAGTTTTCTTCCTTTGGTTATTTTGATGTGTGAACTGTTCTGTAGTTTGTTGGAATGTTTAGAGTCATAAAATGCCACTCTAGTTCCTATTAAAAACTCTCCTGTCTGAATTTCAGGGCTTTCTAAATCTTGATCTAATCATTTTAGCTTCCTTTTCCTTATTGTCTACACAATCCTCCCCACACCTGTATTTGGATCCATTTGCTCACTAACCCTGAATGTTTGTGTTCATCCTCCCGTGTATACCTGCTCTGTCCCTTCCCTTCCCTCCTGCGTCACCCCTTGCCTTACTTTGAAAACACAGGCTGTTAACCCCGGCTTCTGAAATTCCAGCTCATTCTTCCAATCAAGAGCTTTTTGCTTTCCACCTTCTCCTTCAGTTACTCCCTCTGCCTGCAATCTTTTTCCCTCCAAAATCCCGCAGAACTTACTGAGATTTATAATTCGGTAATAAACATTAACACACATTTTCTTTAATGAGCATGTTGTGTAGGCACCATCTTTGAGTCCAAGGATGAAACAGGAAAAATAAACATGAGTTCTATCCAAATGGATCATAAAGTCTCCTGGATGAGGAAGATTATACAAATTAGGAAAAATATAAAAAAGAAAAACATTTTCCTTCATCCTACATTTTTACTGAGTCTCAGTCCTTGTACCAAGTTATGAACCTAAGAAACAGATTTTGTAAATCTACAATATTGCTGTATTTCTACATAAGTATTTTTAGAAGAAATACTTGTCTTTAGATTTAGGATTATAAATTAAAAGTGGTTTTCAGATTTTCCTATACCAAGAATAACTTGATATTTTCCCTGTTTTGCTGTAGCTTTCAAAGTTGAATAGGAAAGAAGTTAGATTATATTAAGCATGTCAATAAAAATCTTGCAGTTAATTTTGTGTCTTAAGAGACTTTTGAGGTCCTTTTTAATGGACGTTGTGTTACTTTGCTTTTTTTGTCATTTTCTATTTTAAATTATATGTCATAAAAATCATTGTTATTATTTCATATTTTGAGTGAGATGTCCATCTTCATGTTATAAAGAAGCCATCATTTTTCTAATATAACTTTATTGATTATCTTTTCTTACACAGGACTTGCTACAACGTAGCAGGAGTTAGTTCAGTAGACACTCAATGCATTCTGAATCTCAGAGGCAAAATCAAGCTCTGATAATATCAAATTTTGGATCCAAACATGAATCTTTTGTTTAGTAGAGGTAAGTTAGTGCAAATTCCAACACCTACATTCTTAGAAAGACAGACTTTAGGGCTGTGCGATGTGAAGACAGTGAAAATTCCAAGGAAAAACTGTGGTCCAAGAAACTTTATTCATCCCATTGCGATGCCTCTGGTTGCCAAGATGATGATGATGATGATTATGATGATGATGATGATGATTATATTTTATAGATGGGATGGAAATATTAAGTGAAATACTTTGAGCTATAATGAATATTCCTAAATTGATTTTCTTGTACAGTGAATACTCACAGACTTAGGAATCTGACCACTGGGCCCTGTCCCTGAAGGGCTGCATGACTTCGGGAATAGGTGTTGAACTGTAGGTTCAGATAGGTTTGTGCTAGAATCCAAATGAATGATGGCTTCATTGCTTACTAGCAGTACGAAACTACAGAAACGATGGTGCGAACTGTCAGTGTTCTTATCTATAAAGGAATTAGTAACAGCTCTATCTCATTGTTAACACTGGAGACATATAACTGTTTTTTTAATCAAAATTTAATTTGAATATGGAAGGCTTTTATTGCATGTATAAAATGCTTTCGACCTGACACCAAAGTCAAGATATTTTGATTTTGGTAGAAACAGTAAAAATGGGCTGAAGAGTAAGGATTACTATTTGGCTCAGAGAAACAAAGCTTAAGGCACCTGTCTGTGGTTATCTGATATTCCGCATCCATGTCCAGTTACACCCAAGCTGCTCTTCATGTCTCAAAGCATGGGTTTTAAGGTGTGTGCTCCTTGATCATAGTGTTCTTGTTTCTTTGTTTAATTTTGCTTAGATGATCATTGTTTGATTCTGTTTTAAATGGCATAGGGTAGATCTATAAAGCATCTTCTTATCAATAATGGAAAGCATAAAGCATTCCAGATGTAGAAGTTAGCAGCAGCTCCTGAATTATAAAAGTAAAGAAAGGCTATTAAATTGAGCATTGCAGGGGCTGGGGATTTAGCTCAGTGTCATAAGTGCCTGCCTTGCAAGCATGCAGTGGTGAGTTCGATCCCTGGTACAAATAAATAAATAAATAAATAAATAAATAAATAAATAAATAAATTGAGCATTGCGGGTGGTAGACACAGAAAGCTGACTGGTGAAAGGAAAAATGAAAGAGAATATAAGTAGCCCTTAGTCAAATAAATTTTATTGTTTTCCCTTTATCATAGGTACTTAGGAAAACACCTCACAGCCAAAAGAGTCTTGTACTCTATCACTAATGCTTCATACAACATTAAAAGTGTAATATAAATTTTACAGCCAAGAGGTAATCAAATTTGAACTTTAAACTTATATAAATCTCCTCATGGGAGTAAAACTACACAAGTTATAGGAATAAAATTAAGTTGAATTCAGATAAATTAATTTGAATACTATTTTGTTAAGTTTCAGTTTAGTCCATCTAGTTTTACTCTTGTTTAATGAAAGCATACTATAGAAGTATTAAAGTAAATTGATAAAGAAAGTAAAAAAATAAATATTCCATCATTAGTTCTTAACTCTCTGAAAATGTAACCTGGGAGATTTAAAATGTCATTTTATACTACAGGCTTTACTATGCTCTTCCCCTAAGCTTGGGATCACATACAACTGTGGACAGATTTCAGATGGAAATAAAAGCCAAATGGAGAGAGATACATGGAGAGAGAGAGAGAGAGAGAGAGAGAGAGAGAGAGAGAGAGAGAGAGAAGAAAGAAGCAAAAAATGAAATATAAAACTAATACTCCTACTGGAAGGCATTATCGGGTCTACAATAGCAAAGCATCCAAATTGGCCATCTTGATAAAACTCTGGACCTCTGTTTCTCAGACAATTCAGAATGGGTATCTTAGGCCCAGTTCTTATTTTCTTTTAAAGTATAAACTCGGTGCCTGTAATCCCTGCACTTTGGGAGACTGAAGTGATTACAAAATCAAGCCCAGCCTGGGTGCCTTGGTAACCTAGTGAGACCAGGTCTCAGAAAACAAAAACAAAAGCAAAAAATATAAAAATAAAAAGGTCTGGGGATGGAGTTCAGTGAAAAGACCCTCGATTCACTGCTCAGTACCAGTATCACCACCACAACAAAAATGCAAGCAAACATTCAGGAAATTTTTGAGATGACCTAGAAAAATACGAGAGACAAGTTCGCTTAGTAAGATAACCTGAAACACGTGCAGAGTTTTATTTACACAGAATCTTCAGCTGTTAATAGTTTCTTACATAATACAAAATTTTCATCAAAACAGATGATAACGGTGGATGTTATTTGATACTATTTGCAATTATTCAAGTGCCAGAGAACAAATGTAGAATATTGACATGTCTTGATCATCCTTAGTTCAGACTAAGTATGAATATTGATATTTGATTATGTGAATTGATTTGAACACAGTAAATCAAAGAAATACTTAGGTCATAAGAGGGCTTTTTGATGTGCAGTGCAGTTAGCTTTTCTTCTACTGTAGTTGTGTGTTGAAAATAGAAACTGGAGTCTGCAAAATTTCCAGGCTTCTAGATTAAGTGAATGATTTTGTGAAAATGAAGCAATTTGTTTTGTAATTGTATCTCTCAACTTCCTGTTTCAGGGGTGGCCGGATTTATGACCAGCGTGTTAAATGCTTACAACACAGTTTGGACACCTCGATCACACTGTTGCAACTAAGCAACTATTAAAAGTAAGTACCAGATTTATTAGTAGCTATTTCACAAAGATTCCATTTAATAATATTGGTGTACCCTCTGTAATTTATTTGATTAATAATATTTGATTTGAAATCAAATGATGACTTCTCACATATATGACGAACTAATGAACTGTGAAAGAAGAACCATTCAGATGGTCACCAATAACTACTGCTTAGTTAATCCTTTAAATAAACTGGAGCTCACAATGTGTCCCTTTGAAGTCATAAATAATGTATATTTTTCTTTTGACTTTTAATAAGCCAGTAGGGTTCATCTCACAGTCTCCAAACACATATATTTTATTATGGGCCTCTGCAGTTTACTTTAATTAGTGTGTCTGAGTGCTTTGGGAGACTTAGCCCTACTGAAAACAAACAGAGTCTTACCATCTATAAAACATTAGCTCCCTTTGGTTTATCCTGACCCAGCGGGGGCTCAGTGAGAAACACATGGTGTAAGTAAACACTCGTAATTGCATTAGCATTCTCTGGTGGATTGGTAATTCAAGTTCTGCTCCATGTGATTGTAAAAGCAGTTAGAACAGGTTTACCAATCTCGTGGATGGCTGGAGATTGCGTCTAATTCCACGTGAACAGAACTTTATGTGACAAATCTGGAAACACAGGAAGAGAGAGGGAAGCTTGCTGTTAAGCGGAAGCTTAGCATAGGCCATGGAATTCTGCTTTATTTCTGATAGATTCTGTGTCATTTCTTTTCCCATGTTAATTAACATCAAGACTGTTTTCAAACTGCCCTTAGGATCCATAAATGAGTGTGCAATGCTATGGCAGACAGCCTGCTGACTGCTTAAAAATTTCAGTTTCCAGTATTTATTTTAATATCATTGCATGAAAATATACTTGTCAATAAAATAACCAAGCTCCTACTAATTGTTGATGGAATGAATGTGTTACTTAAAAAATAATTAATTGCTAACACAGATTTGCTTAACACACATTTTTACTTTAATATTTCTGAATTTATTGTCCTAGCTGCTCACAATGATTTCCAGCCATATGTGAGAGAGGATGACAGAAATGTAAAATGTTGCCTAGTTGAAAGAATTCAGTTGATTGGAATTAAAAAAAAAATCGAGGCAATCTGTAAGCACAAATGGTTTGTGTATTTGAGTGACTTGACCAGTGGAATATTGTTCAATTTACCTATTTTTATATAGTTTACCATGTTTTATGTTTTTTACTGTTTAGGGATTTTCTTCACTGTTGAATTTTTTTCTTTTGGTTAATTTTATCATTATTTTGGCCAAAATAGAAAAACTCATTTTGCCTGTTGGAAGTATTTCTGAGGCATTTTAGAAAAAATAAGTCACATCAAAATTTTGATTGAAGCTATTAACTAGTGACATGTGTATGTATGTAGTCTACACTAGCATACCTATTAAAATGTAATCAAAGAAATATAATTTTACATTTGCTAATGGAAATATAAAATAAAAAGAAACAAGTGAAGTAAATTTTGCTAATATAACTTAATGCACCATGTCTAAAATACTATCACTTCAACATGTAATCTGTTTTTAAGACTCATTTTGTAATTTTTTCATACTAAATCCTTGCAATCTGCTGTGTGTTTTGCACTTTCAGTGCATTCAGTTTGCACTGGCCACACTGGAAAGCCTTGATAATCTTGTGTGGTCAGCGGCAGCCATGCCGGACAGTGAGGTCACACTCTTCCAGTGGGGAAATAACTGAATGGTTAAAACAATGAACAAGAGTGAAACTTTTAAATAACTCATATTCTCTATTTTATATACAATTTCACAGGCGTTCTCTTTCTGTGACTAAAATCTTTGGTCTGACTTGAAAATTGTAATTTTCCTATTTTGTTTTGTCCTCTTTCCCCAGACTCTGATGTCATTGTAATGTTTGCTCTCACTCTTCCAGACTTCAAAAATGACTTGGATGATACTTACACTTAAGAATGTGATTTTGCACATTGATGCCCATGATGGCAGTTTACAATGTTATTCCTATGAAACTTACTTCCAAGCAGTGACAAGGAGATATATGGGAGAAATTATCTTTCAAGTATGAAAGAGACTGTTTTCTAGATTATACCATGCTGCTTTTTGCATTGTTTTCATTGGGGAAGTCCGTGATTTAAAGAAACATTGTGCAAGAAAAATGATGATGCCTTAGAATCTGGCAGTGTTAGCTGAGTAAATGGGAGCAAAGCATTGCAAATTATTTACTGTGTTGACTTGATAGTTTTTATATAATTCTTATTACTTGAAAATACTCAAAGTGTCATGTTATATATAGGGGAAAATATCTAACAGTGAGCCTTACTGTTAATAAATAAGTAGGCAAATAGAACAAAGACTTAAACATTACTAATCCCTAACTCATGTATGTATAGACAGTCTCATCTGGCTGTAGCTGTTCAATCCCTCTGCATTGTATGTGAGCTCAGCAACAGATCACAAATAGAGGGATATTTTCAAAATTTTATATTGCTAATGTAAAAAGTCATTCAATATCTATGTATTCTGATGACAGGTTTTAAAGTGAAAAGTGTCAGAAAATAAATTTTAACAAAATTGTAGGATGGTTCCAAACACATTATTTAATTTACTGAGCTAACGTTTGGTCAAATAGATTTTATTAGATTTTTCTGGCAATGTTTCTCTGTAGCTATAGCGGATGTCACATTTAAAAAACTCAAAATATCACAAGCTATTTCCTGTGAATTTGCTTATGTAATGTAAATTCAAATACACCCTTAAAATCTTTATATATAGCTGAAACCCATGTGATATGTTTATTTTACATAAATTATATAGACTATAGGCATGTTAATAAGAACATGTTTCATTCATATTTTCATCACAGATAAACTATATGTATATTTTGTATGTATATTTTTCATATCATGTTATATATTTTGACTATTTTTTAGCTAGAATCTGCCATGAGATTCACTTTATTATTGTATATTGTCTTTATCAATATTTTATTAACATTTTTTATTTTATACTGAATTCTTGAAATTTTTTTGAATTACCTTAAACAAAAGTTTACTGATGCAGTCATTCTATAAAAGATTCAATTTCTTACACTTAAAACTTGGTAATGAAACAATGCAACGAACAAGGCATTTTTTCTCAAACATCTAAACTATTAAAGTGGGTCATATTATGGAATTACTTCAGTTAAAATTTTCTCAGGCATAGCTACATACATGCATCACAATCTTAAAAAGTAGTTTAATTTTGAGGAGATATTTTTCAAATGAGACAATTTGTAGAATAACTGCTATTAGGTTTTTCTGTGATTTATCTAGGTTCCTTGTTTATGTAGTATAAATATTTGAATCTCTTTAGGAAAATCATTCACCTGTCAAAACTTTCAAGGCTTGTGTTTGGTCACTAGGTGAGCAGGGTTAATCGCTTGTGTTATGTCCCCAATCTTGTTCCCAGTGATGTTTAGGAAAGGGAACCAGGCTTGTTCTGAAATTGCTCAGCGCTTGCCTGCAGCCCGAATGCTGCTGAGAAATCAAAACTATGCTTTAATCCAGGTTTCATTTTCCTATCACAAAAGGTGCTACAGAATGACTGCCATTCGCAAAAGAAAAAGGCAAACACAATTAAAAGCCGGGTCTCTAATCCCCTCTGCCTGGGTTTAGAACCACAGCCAAAGAGAGAGTGTTTTAACAGGTACAGATGCCTGGGGGCGGGGGGGGGGGCGTGCAGGCCGACCACCTAGCTGGAGAGATGAAAAGATAATGGGGTTCAGTTGTATCCGTGGCCCACAAACTGCTCCCCCACAGTGGTGGCTGACAGACACTGTTTTGTGACAGGGGGCACGCAGTCCAGCCTCAGCACTGAAGGTATTTACTGTTACTGTGGAAGGAAATCTGGGAGAGCGCCTGACATCTGTGGAGGGCCATCTCCACATGATTGAAGGGTGAGCCGCTAACCACTAATTAGCCTAATTGACACCAAATTGAAAGGGATGACTCAGCTGTTGCAGAAGACTTGCCTAATGGCAGTGTCCTGTCTCCCCTGCTTAAATGAGAAATGGTTATTAATTGTACCCTGTGGAAAGAGAAACTGCTGCATTATATTAATATTGGGGAAGTAGAGGATTAAACCCCTTATTAATCTGACTGTACACTTGTCCCACCCTGCTGACTGTCTTGTCATCAGGAGTAGCTAGGTAAAGTGATTTAAACTCTACTATTGCTACACTGGGGATTTTGCAGGCAGTTTGCATTTGCAAGTCAACAGGTTGACTAAGGGCAGCAACACTACTATAAAAAATCTAAATCTGGAGATAAAAACAAAGAGAAAACTTGATACCAAGTTCTCACTAAGTATTTTCTAATGAAGAATGGAAGTTCCTTGTTTAGTATTATTTTTTGACATGATGAAAATGTTTTTAATTAATGAGTCAAATTTTATTTTCTATTCGAGATCTTAATTTTTAGTCAAGGTGTGTGACAGTGGGTTGGTAATGTGTCTACTGAAGTAAGAAATCGTAACAGTATTGATGTTACAGGTCTGAAAGAGTAAATTGATTTGAGTTGGATTTGGCTTTTTGTATTTGAAAGACTGATTTCTGAAACCAAAAGGAAGGAACATTTTTTTTGTAATATAATTCCTGCTATCCAGGAATGCTGTAGTTCTCTCCTTCCCTATAAAATGTTGGATTTTATTACTTCTTAAGTAGAGATGAGATCTTGCCTGTGTAGTTTCATAGCTCTGTGACTGCAGGGCCCTCTACAGGTGACTGGGGGTTTTGAAACAGTCACATGAGCATCTGAAAGCTGACCTCTTTAGGATTCTGTTGAAAAATTTGGTACTGAAGGAAGTTACCAAATGTGTAGGAAAAAAAAAAAGGCATGGTAATAAAAACAAATCTAATCAGGATTTTTACAACTTATATGAAAAGCTCATCAAGTAATATGGAACTTGTTCCTGCTATAAGTACTATAAATACAAAGTTCACAGAGATCTGGTTTGGCAACTGAGAAATAAATACCATTATATTTTCCAGTTTCTAATAAGATACAGAGTTCAATAAAGTTATGTAAATGTAACCAGTTTTCAAGCTAGCAATGAGATGTGTCCTAAGAGCATTTTTCAATTATATTTGATATCAATATGCATTCAGACTTCAAAATAGTAAATTTGATCTCATACCATTCATTCACTCATTTATACATTTAGTAAACATTCCCTCAATAAACACTTATGATAGTAAAAGATATACTTTAGGAGGATTAATGGCAATGTGTCTTTTACTGTAATAAAATTTTAAAATCAAATGTTCACGGTGCATTTTGTTCACACATTATATGTATAGCTACCATACAAATCTCTGAATCATAAGTTAAATTAGCTAATCAAAGACCCACTTGTAATATAATTTCAGTCATTATATTCCCAAAGAAAAGAGTGGTAATATGTGATTCTTGGGCTAGTGAAGAAAGAAAATGCTGGGGAAACATTGGGAGAGCAGACAGTGAACAAATCCTATTTGTTGAGGGCAATTCTGGGCCAGGTGCTTTCATCCCTGTTTTCAGCTGCTCACCTGGCCCCCTGGCACATCACAGGCCCTGCCCCGTGAAGCTGGCCTGAAATTTTGGAGAAACAATTACAGCACAGACAACAGCTACTAGAGGTGAGTTTAGAAATAAGCTGATTATTTGGTTGAATTGAGACTATTTCCCCAGTACAATGGCTTCACGATTGCATGGTAGCTGATGATTAGGGACAGTTTCTTTTACGGGACTGTCTATAAAAGATGAGGTGAGGATAGGAGTACTCAGTTATTCAGCTACCATGCGCGTATCTCCTCTCTGTGACAGCACACCGCTGGCCAGTCTTGTGGGGATTCCGGGGAAGAAACTGGGATGGGAGGCTCTGCAACAGCTCTGCGTGCAGGAAATGCCTGAGGGAATGAGTGTAGCTGCTCTGCTTTCTCTTTGACTCTATAGTCTTCCAGCTAGGAAAGAGCTTTGGGCCTGAACAGGTTCCCTCCCCCTCCCC